>JARYHS010009423.1:0-17999 GCA_031002005.1 Vandiemenella viatica
GACATAAATGCGTTTATTAGGCGGTATTTACTTTTAATGTGCAAGTAATTTTCATTTTTTTAAAACCTGTTTTTCGGTGTGAAAGTAACGTCCAATTTCCTTTTTGAAATCTTCTTTGGTTGTTTCAAATGGATGGAATTAGCTTTATCAAAAAAGTTGGGAAGCACTCAGAAAAAAGAAAAGAAAAATTAAATTGATGTTTTGGTGGATTATCAGGAAAAAATGATTATGCGATGCAACCAACAGCAACTAGTATCTTATCTTATATATATTAATAAGCTAAGCGAAAACTTTGGAAACATTTTTCAGAATATTGCGCGCACGGAGAAATGTGAGATTTGGCATAGTTAAAGTTTATATGGGGAAGAAGTGCATAAAGCCAAAATGTACATATAATATGTGTTAAAAATACATTAAATTAAATAAAATAAATCATTCGTTGTATACATTCAATTGTTTTTAAGAGGCAACGACACTAAGCGATGTCTGTGATCTTTGGTCAACAGCAAAAAAAAATAAAAAAAAAATTTTAAGCATAGTTAAAACATGTTACAGATACATTATTAAATGAAAAATAAATTCGGGAACGTGTGTATGAGTGAAATCGGATCGGAGCCAACTATATGACGTGTATTTCCAGCATTGAGATACTCTGTGGTCTTTGGTGAAACCAAACATGGAGGAAGGAATAATATGGAGACGACGCAAGAGACCTTTACCACGCATGGGAGTGAAGCAGGCCGGCGGAGGAGTGGGGGGGCATGGCCGGAGTGGTGGGGGCTTGACCGCTTCCCAACAAACACGGGGAATATGTACAAACACCTCAAGGGGACTCTAGGATAAACGTGACGCCGCAATCTGGTGATGGATTATTATGTAACTCGATGAGACAAATAAAAAATGAAGAATAAAATTTTTTGATATCCTGCTTAGTTTTCGAGATATTCTGTCTCAAATGTGAAATGGTTTTGGTTGAAATTCAGAAGAAAACATTATTCAAAGTCAAATTTTATGATGAATTTTTATTTAAAAAGACGAGACAAATAAAAAATAAGGAGTAAAATTTTTCTCTATTTCACCTAGTTCTCGAGATATACTGTCTCAAAAGTGAGGTGTCTTGAGTTGAAATGCAGAAGAAAAATTTCGCAAAAGTCAAATTTAATGTTGGATTCTTATGTAACACGACGAAAAAACTCGATAATAAGGAATAAATGTTTTCGATATCTTGCTTAGTTTGGGGGATATACAACATCCAAATTGAGGGGTTTAGGTTTGGATGCAGGCTGGACCAAAAATTAATTCTGTCAAAGCCACAATGATTATATGGTTGACATGCAGAATGGATATTTCAGTTTTATTACTACCACTTGTGGTTAGTCTGAAATGTGTCCTAGACCAGAAAAAAAGTAAGAGGACCCACTCTAGGGATGAGCAACCCAGACATTTTGTAGGCTGGTACCAGAAATAAAATGTTTATTCAGTCACCTTAATGAATATTCTCTTGATCAAGATGTGTTGTCTAATTTCACAGCCCTACTTATTAGGACAATTGTAAAAAAATTATCTCTCAGTTAGATTTAGATACGGGGGGGGGGGGAGAATGTTGTACAAAAAAAAGAGACTAAATTAGAAACACATTCCCCAAATTGATTTTGTTCAAAGGCCAATAACTTCTTTATTTATGAAGCCCATTTTTATTTCTGCATGAACCTGTTTCGACATAAATAGATGAGAAAGATTTCAAAATCGGTAAAAATAGGTATAGACGTATTTACAAACAGAAACAAGTCTTATATGAAGCTTTAAAAATAACCTAAGTCAATGGCCTGAAATAGCTATTTAAAAAATTAATAAAACTCACAGCTTCTCGCATAACAGTTAATTTCATCATCCATTGTCAGTATAATCAGCAACGTGACGAAAGAAATCGTAATAGTAAATTCACTGAATCGCGAAGTAAAACACGACCCTTTAAATCTCATTTTAAACACTCGTTAAAAAATAATGCTAGTCTATTATGTGCAAAATAGCAAGTTTGCTGATTTTCTACACTACACCAAGAAAAATTTGAGAACAAAGTCATCCCATTGAGAGGTATGACTAAATATTTATAGACGTGCTGCAAAGTTTGCGGTGTCTACCGCTCACTTCAACAACGATAATTACAATTCAACTTACTTATGAAATGATATTCCAGGTTCTTTCCTGTCTGGCCTATTTGTGCAACCGTACGCAACACAAGCTGGCATTTTTAAACACTTATACACAATACTAAATGAAATAATCACTGCATCTACCACAATGTGAACACCTTAATTGTTGGGAAGCGCCATATGGTCGCTGCCGGTGCTGCCACCATGCGGGAGAGTTTAGTGCTTGCTTCACCGATTTAACGTCACTTCTCCTCCATATAATTCCTTCCTCCATGAAACCAAAGAGTCGAGCTTAATCTCTGTATTTACACAGAAGCAATATTTCGAAACGGAGTATATTCGGAATTAATTAAATCGTGATTTAGATATACGATGTTACAATGATGCAGTTCAAATTGATGTAGCTGTAATATGATGGTGAGCCACCATTTGAACGAAATCTGGTAGTTAAAAAAAAAAGTGATTACATGAATGGCAGCAAAGTCTTTATATACTGAGTTTAGCATTACGTCGGAACCTACAAATATTGTCCTGCCGGTCTGAAATTTGGTACACACATTCCTTCGGCGGTAATATTTGATTTAAAGTGTATATCGTAAGCTTCGAATATGTTGAAATAAGGAAAAATGTGGGTAGATGCACACATGTTATTACGCAAGAAATACACGTTCATAGCTGTTGACATTTATTCCACATGTTCTTAAGTCTACAGTATTGAATAAAAACTGCTTTCCACATGCAAATATAAAATCATGTAACAGTTACGATTTCTCTGTGCGGGATGATATATTGTTTTTCAGTGCTAAGATATATGGCGTCTACCGTAACTAATAGCAGTTGTGGTTAGTTTGAAATGCAGCCTGGACCAAAAATTAAGAGTAAGAAACACACAGAAATAATATCGACATGTAATAACGTGTATTTCTTGCTTAATAACATGTGTACATCTACTCACATTTGAAGTGATTTTTCCTCATTTTCACGCATTCGAAGCTTACGTTGGAATGTATGTACTAAACTTGATACCGATATGACAATTTTTCAAACGCAATAGAACAAATTCAAGAAACTATTTGCAATAATTATTACTGTGTTACAAACAAAAAATACTAATTAACTTAATGAATTATGGTCGAATTTCGACCACTGGGCGATCTCTAGTTCAAGTAAAACGGCAAAAGAAAACAAATTAAATATATTCCGATGCGAGGACCCTAACCCTAATAATACTGAAGCGTCTGTGGGTACACCCATGCCGTGCGAGAATCCTCCCACTCCCTCGCCACGCGGAAGTGACGTAGCAATTACGATACGTGTAACTCCTTTGGTATTGTATCTGGTATTGAGTTGCAGCGCCATTACATTATGTGTTTGTTTTCATTGTCTCTGTTTTTGTCATGGAGGAACCTCCATGGTTTTTGTGTGTTATGGAGTGCGTTTATAAGAATTTAACGCTGAAAGAGTTACTCCTTCAAGACGGAGCACGTAATCTGTCGAAGTGCACGAAACAAGAACTGATTAGCAGGTGAGAATTCACAAGATCAAAGCGAATAATTTACTACACACGATCCAAAATGCATATTATTTCTTAAAATCTATATGTGAAGCCGTTAAACGTCTGTAAAATGTAGAAATTTGTTTGAAATATGGCTTAGCCCTCTTGTCGGTTTTTCTCTACTCGCTTCTTGAACCGCTTGAAATCATTTTTAAAAATCTATAAATGTCTGATTTTAGGCCAAAGTCTTTTATCCCTGTTTAAGTTTTGCTTTGCATTTACAGGTTACAGAGGATAGAACAACTCCCAAACCTCAACAAAACATTATTTCAATTTGAGGTAGTGCTTCCGGAGGCAGTGTACTAATTTCCCGAAGATGGGTTTAATGAGATGTGTGCCGAATGAGATTATATTCATTGAAGCTTTGTGTTCAGCTGCAACTACAAAGAATATGGATTATAGGGTGAAAATGGTGCTCAGTAGAGAATCCACAGAAAATTATCAGGCTATGTGCCATCCATGTCCAGCTGGATCTGGGTGGTCTGTAACATCTAAACATGTTACTGCAGTAAGCTACAGCTTAGAACATTATCACTTGTGTGGCGAATCCAGGGAGCTTGTTTCCAAGATTAACCAGCCACAGGTAAGAGCTTGTTAAATTGAGCTTGTAGTATTAATTACTGTAATTTGCCTAAATGTGCATTATGTAAGTTTGAGAGTGTGAAATTTCTAGGTTTGTATATTGATCATAATTTAATTTGGAAAGTACATGTTTCTGACTTACTAAAGCGATTGGGAGCAGCCACGTTTGCAATTCGTACAATTTCAGATTTAGGTAATCTCCGTATGAGACAGCTAGTTTATTTTGCTTATTTTCATTCCCTATTGTCATATGGAATAATATTCTGGAGCAATTCTACCCATAGAGACAAAGTGTTCAGAGCCCAAAAGCGTGTAATAAGAATTATGTGTGGGGTTAGCAATAGAACTTGATGTAAGAGCTGTTCAAGAAGTTAGGGATTTTAACATTAGCATCTGAGTATATATACACATTAATGTCCTTTGTAGTCACAAATTATGCTTTGTTTGAAACAAATAGTAAAATACACAATTATGGCACGAGAAGTAAAAATGATCTTCACAAGACTTAAAAGTCATTGTCATTTGTTTAAAAAGGGGTCCGATATTCAGGGTTACATATCTTCAATATGCTCCCAACACATATTAAATGTCTAGTAGATGATAAGAATAAATTCAGGAAAAAATTGAAAGAATTTTTAATTGACAACTCCTTCTACTCTGATGAAGAATTTATTTCTAAGGTATCTAAAAAATAACTGCCAGTATCTTGTGTAAATATAGTTCACATAATTAATTTACCATGTATGCTATGAGTGTGCATCTCGTGGTGTATGTATTTAGTTTGTTATGGATTTTTGGGTGGGGTGAGACTTTCTCCACCAGCGAAATACTGGTACTGACCTGTTGAAATTTGGATTAACTACTTCCTTATACACGTTGTACACTCTCCTTTTCCGGAAAAGTCACCACGAATTAAATTAAAAATGCCTAAATATGACACTGCAGCGCTGCTATTAGTTGCCGCCGGCGCTGCGAAATCAATGATAATCTCTTGAAATGTTGGTTTAATTCATTGTTGTAATATTTTCTTGCCGTTTTAGCTTCACTCCGTTGCAAAACGTCACATAAAATTAACAGATACAAAATTTTTATTCGAAATGCAGCTCACCATCTTGGAACCGATATAAGCAGTCAGAGATAATCGATTGCTTCCGTTGTAAACAAATGCACAGTTTGTCTCTGGTTTGCGACATGGCCTGCCGCAGAACGAATTACCCGTAAAATTTTTACTCTTGGTCCAGGCCGAATTTCAACCTAACCATGATCACTATGACAAAACGAACCTATTCCTATCCCTGTACCGATAATTTTTGTGTCATTTTTTCAGTGCTACTAACATTTCGCGGTTGCGGAGTATCCCATATTTCGGCATTTTTAATTTAATTCGTGGCGACTTTTCCAGAAAAGGAGAGTGCTAAACGTGAAGAGGACACTAAAAGGAAGCAGTTAATCCAAATTTCAACAGGTCAGTGACAGTATTTCGCTGGTGGAGAAAGTCTCACCCCACCCGGATTTTTTTTTAATGTACCATATATGCTATGACTGTTCGGGTAATATCAAGATGGGGATACCGCTGCGGCCTCGCGTAGTAAACACACAGATTACGTGGTATATATGACATCATCGTGAAGTTTGGTCCAGGCTGCATAACAACATAAACTCAAATGATGGTTGACGAAATCATATTTTATAAATGTGCGTTTCGGTCGTAATGCAGCCTGGACCAAAGTGAAACATAACCATAACGCACGATATCGTAGGTAATATCAAGATGGGCATACCGTTGCGGCCTCGGGTAGTAAACACACAGATCACTTGGTATATATGACATCATTGTGACGTATTCAGTCTGCACGTACCAACACAGTAACAGCTATAGATATGATCTGAATTATATTGTGCGTTATGGCTACGTTTCACTTTGGTCCTGGCTGCATTAAGACCGAAACGCATATTTATAAAATATAATTATGTTATAATATGATATCGAAATAAAATTGTCTTAGTCTAAGTATCTATGCTGTCCATGGATATTGTATATTCTCTGTGATAAATAAAACAGAAGATGTGCTGTTGCATTCTTGCTTAACTGTGAAACGGACGTGTTTTAATAGGTTATGGGCCCAGAATGTGACCCAGACTGTGACCCAGAGTTATTTTCTTCGCTATTCCAGTAAACAGAATACGGAAAAGTCGTAATCTTATAATAATTAGTTACGCGCTTGAAGATGGCTTCGAATTTTGTAGTTAACGTGCCTAAGCTTAAAGGCAGAGACAACTACGATGTATGGGCTTTTGCAGCGGAGAATATGTTGGTGCTAGAAGGCATGTCCGACTTAATAAAGGAAGAAGGAAGTACTAGCACTGCAGCCGCAGATGATGCAAAGGCGAAAGCGAAGCTGATTCTTACAATTGATCCAGCGTTGTATGTGCACGTAAAGCAAGCTAAACAACGAAGGAGCTATGGGCGCAGCTTAAAACTATGTTTGATGATTCCGGGTTTACACGAAGAATAACCTTACTTCGTCATCTTATATCAATCAGGCTTGATAATTGTGATTCAATGACGTCGTATGTGACAGATATTATTGAGACATCGCAAAGATTAAGTGGAACTGGATTTGATATAAACGACGAATGGATTGGCTCGTTGTTACTGGCAGGTTTACCAGAACGATTTTCACCAATGATCATGGCGATTGAATATTCCGGGATTCCTATTACGGCGGATGTTATCAGGACAAAATTGATCGATATGGAGATGTCAGATTCGAATGAATCAGAGACAAAAACCGCTTTCGCTTCCAAAGGTTGGCAGAACCATAGAAGCAAGACTGCTAACAGACAAAACAAAAGCGGAAACTACGTCGCGGAAAAGTCAAATGTCAAAATGACAGGAGTTAAATCCATCACTTGTTACAGGTGTAAACGAAGTGGACATTACAGGAATCAATGTCCTTTGCTGGTGAAATCAGATGAACCTAAACAATCCAATGTGTTTAGTGTTGTTTTTCTATCCGGCAAGTTTGGTAAACAAGATTGGTATATTGACTCCGGCGCAAGTTCTCATATGACGCCGAATGAACATTGGATAAAAAATGCATTGTATTCGTCAAGTGAACCAGAAGTTATTATCGCTGACAAAACCAAAGTACCTGTGTTGTGTACCGGCGATGTAGAAATAACTTCAGATTGTGGTTATGATATTACTGTGAAAAATGCATTGTGTGTGCCAAGTCTGACGACTAACCTCTTATCAGTGAGTGAACTCATAAAGAACGGTAATAAAGTTCATTTCGATTCACAGAATTGTTTCATACATAATATGAACGGTGAATTGGTGGCTATAGGAGAACTTATTTGTGGTGTTTACAAGTTGAAGGTAAAACATAAAATGAAAAGTGAGCACAGTTTATTGGCTGCTCCTGTGTTAACTGATGGTTATATGTGGCACCGAAGACTCGGTCATATAAATAGTGCAGATATGAATAAAATGAAGTCTGGTGTGGTTGATGGACTTAGTTACCCTGATAATTTTCAAACGGGAAAAAACAGTTGTATCGTGTGCTGTGAGGGAAAACAGTCAAGACTTCCGTTCAAAATATTGGAGAAAGAAGTACAGAGACATTGCAGATTATACATGCTGATGTGTGTGGCCCAATGGAACATAAATCCTTAGGTGGTGCACGATATTTTTTATTGCTGGTGGATGACTTCAGTCGCATGGCATTTATTTACTTCTTGAAAGCTAAAAGTGAAGTATTTAGCAGATTTAAAGAATTTAAAGCCTTGGTAGAAAACCAAAAGAATAAGAAAATTAAAATATTTCGCACTGATAATGGCTTTGAATTTTGTAATAATGAGTTTACAGATTTTCTGAAGAAAGAAGGTATTATTCATCAGAAAAGTAACCCTTACACCCCAGAACAAAATGGTCTGTGTGAAAGACTGAATCGCTCAATAGTTGAGAAAGCAAGATGTATGTTGTTTGATGCAAAGCTAGATAAAAGATTTTGGGGAGAAGCAGCAAACACAGCCGTGTACTTAAAAAACAGATCAATTGCATCAGGAACTCAAGACAAGACACCATATGAATTGTGGTATGGCAAGAAACCTGATGTAAGCCATATTCGTATATTTGGCAGTGATGTAATGGTCCATGTTCCCAAAGATAAAAGTTTGAAGTGGGACAAAAGTCACATAAACACATTCTTGTTGGATATTCAGAAAATATGAAAGGTTATAGAATTTATGACTACAAGAAGAAGAATATATTAATAAGCAAGGATGTGGTTATTATGGAGAGTAGAAAAGATAATAAATATGAAGAAATAAGTGTTTCAGTGGGGGAGTCTGGTCAAGGACAATTGACAGTAACAGACAAACCAGAATTACAGAAATCAGTTTCAGTGGGGGAGTCTGCTCAAGAAGAACAGTTAACAGGAACAGGCAAACCAGAATTACTGAAATCATCTCAATCAGACTATGCTGAAGTAGAAGGTCAAGATAACTTGGAAGAAAGTACTGCAGCTGAGAGTGTGGAAATTAAGACATTGCCTAAAAGAAAAAGGAAACCGCCTCAGAGATATGGTACAACTTTATTAAGTGTGGCCTGTAAAGAAGAAGGCAGCTGTGTTCCAGATGATATCATCAGAGAATTCCAGCAAGTGATGCAGAAGATGAAGGCAGTTATGGTCAGACAGGAGAATCGCATCCGAGCCCTGGAGACAAGGCTGATGGCTTCAACATCATGTGCAGTGCGAGTGGGTGATTAAAATAAGAAAGGTTTGAAAGTGATGATAAAGTGTGATATCGTGCTAGGTCAGTGGCTAAATGGGGTGTAGATTATCATGAAACCTTTTCATTGGTTGCTAGACACTTTATTTGCAATTGGTGTACAATTATGGTTAGGTATTTAAATGTAACTTCAGGGGTATCTGAAGGAAGATATTTACATGCATTTACCTGTCAAGCACTGAAGCAGAATATATGGCTTTGTCAGAGAGGTAGTATATTTAAGAAATCTGTTATTTGAAATCACGGGCAGTTTGTGTATGATTACTATCTTTAGTGACAGTCAGAGTGCATTGAAGCATACAAGTAATCAGCAAATACACAAGAGGTCTAAACATATTGATGTTCGTTACCATTTTGTCCGCGATGCTGTATTAAATAAATATATTAGGGCCTAAACTTGAATTCATGGAAACTGATGAAATGCCAGCTGACTTGCTCACTAAAGCTCTTTGTGCCTTCAAACATTACAAACTTATGAACAAAATAGGGTTATTAAGTAATATATTGTAATGTTTTGCGAGGCTGTCACTTAGTTCGATATAGTGGGGGTGTTATAATATGATATCGAAATAAAATTGTCTTAGTCTAAGTATCTATGCTGTCCATGGATATTGTATATTCTCTGTGATAAATAAAACAGAAGATGTGCTGTTGCATTCTTGCTTAACCGTGAAACGGACGTGTTTTAATAAATTACGTCAATCATCATTGTAGTTTATGTTGTAATGCAGCCTGGACCATACGTCACAAAAATGTCATATATACCACGTGATCTGTGTGTTTACTACGCGAGACCGCAGCGGTATCCCCATCTTGATATTACCCGTTCATCTTCTGGTATATGTATTATTTGTAATGGAAGTGTTTAATGTACATGTATACTATGACTGTACATCTAGTGGTGTACTTATTATTTTGTTATGCAACTGTTTATCTGTAAATTGACAACTTTCCACATCCCACAGAGCCAGTCTCTTATATTGGGATCAATGGAAAATGAATGTATTGTATTGTATTTACTTTAATTTGCAGCAGTGGCCAATCAAAGTAGTTTGAGAAGAAATGTTCAAAGGTATGCTGCTTGCCATGGAGCCACAAAGCCCATTTACTTGCCCTTTCATGGCACAACTCCTCCTGCAGTGATTCTGGACCATCAAACTGTACACTGGAAAGGGACCAAGCCAACAGTGTTGAATGGAATTCAGCCCAGACAAAAATGATAACAGGATCAATGGTCTATTAAATATTGAGAACTGTGGAAGCAGGTAGTGTACTAAGTATGAACTGACATAATAATAAATATTTTAGCAGATTTCTTACTTACATAATTGTTGATCTAACTTTTATGTACTCATTTTAGAAACATTGTAAACTTGTTGCAACAAGTAATTTCTGTGAAGGTCCAGCCAGGAGACAACTAAACCAAAAAGAGCCTAAAAAATGATCCATCTCTAAAACGTGGATTTAAGAAAAAAAAGTTTCCAGATCTTATGAGAACTCATGGGGTTGAAGGTTATGGTGTGATTTTTTTGCCTTTATTTTGATTTTGTTATTACAGTCTCAGCCACTGAGCCAAACTGTTATTTTGTGCTATATTTTTGTGGTGTGAATAGATATAGTCATCTTCTGATTTTTTTTTTAAAAAATGCTATTTACTTTTCCAACAGGTGTAATCATGTGGACTCTTCCAAAGTAAGGAGTGGGATTACTTTGGTGCTACTTCAGATAGCATTGCTGAGGATGGAAAGACCATAGTTGAGCTTAAATGCCCATACAGTGTGTGATTTGACAAACCATCACTATGCCTTTCTGTGCCCCCAAATGGAAAAGTGATGTACAAAAGATATTATGCGCAAATGCAGGCACAGCTGGTAGTGACTGGAATTGAAGATATGATTTTGTTATATGGACAACAAAGGGAAT
Source organism: Vandiemenella viatica (assembly GCA_031002005.1). NCBI lineage: Eukaryota > Metazoa > Arthropoda > Insecta > Orthoptera > Morabidae > Vandiemenella > Vandiemenella viatica. Next base: position 11,011 of record JARYHS010009423.1, read on the forward strand.
TGTTGAGCAGTGTGTTCTTTTAAATAGATCCTATAAGAATCATTTGATGAATGCTGTTACCCTCTACTATCATGGGTTATTTTTGCCTCTTCTACAAGCCCAAGGTTCAAATTCTTGAAGATTGTCATAATTGTCTTTCTCACAACATATTTGTGAAAACTTATCATCATCATAATAATATTAATTCATAAATTGCGATGGAGCGAATGCTCTGGTGGCAATCTCCCTACACGCCCATCCTTCTCCCTTCCTCCTCCAACACCCTTTTGCCCTCAACCAATTTTTACTATGATGCAATAACAAGTTTATTTTTGAAATGGTTGATTTTTATGAAAGAGCTATATTTTATTTATTTATTTTTAAATATGTTTACCCTAATTTATATAATCACTATATCAAGATTATTAATTTTGTTATATTAAGCTATTGAGAAGACTGCCATTTTAGTCTAATATTTATAGTAATATTCATTTAAATTGCAATGGAGTGCATGTTCTGGTGTCAATTTCCCTACCACCCATCGTCCCTTCCCTGCCCACACCTACATCTGCCTCGCCAAATTTTAACTTTAAATTCTTTAAAGCTTTTGGTAAATTATTCATCATTTCTCTTGGTAACTTATTCCAATCCCTGACACCCTTACCCAAAAAAGAGAATCTTCCTACACCCATGGGCGTGAAATCGAGTGCCAGCTTGTTGTCATGGTCATCTTCTCTCTTCCATGCATTACGTTTAGTTCTTACACCTTATCTTTCCATGATTCATCACCAATATAGGACTTGTACACCCATGACCCTCTTCACCCTCCTCCTGTCTTGCAATGAATCCCATTCCAGCTCTTTTATCATATCTGTAACTAATTGCATTCTGTGGTAATTTCCAGAAACAAATCTAGCAGCCCTTTTTAGTACCCTCTCTAATTCCTGTATTTGATACTCAAATGTGGGTCCCATACTACAATACCATATTCGAGCAATGGTCTGACCAAAGTTTTGTAAACCAATTCCTTTACATCTCTTGTAGAGCCCTCATCACTCTCCAACAAGTGCAGAATTTTGAAATCTTTTCCTACTACCTGACCAATGTGTGCTGCCCAGTTAAGCTTGTTATCAAATGTAATGCCAAGATATTTACATTTCATGTCTTCACAAGCAATTCTTTCACCACCGTATAATCATAATCAACCTTTAGTTTTTTATTTGTGTAGGTATCTAATAACCTGGCTCTTAATCAACACAATTAGCCATCAGAATAGTGAATAGCAATGAACCCAATACATTATTGTGGGACTCCCATTTAAACTTCCACTTCTTTTGATACTGCATTTTCTACCCTAACTTTGTTTTCTACTTTTTTTTTAAATTCTTCTACCCAGCAAATCACTTTCTCATCCACTTCAATAGTTCTTGCCCTATATACTACTATTTATGGCTCACTCTGTCAAACGCCTTTGACAGATCTAGTGCTACACTATCAATTTGGTCTCCCTTGTCCATTTCATCTAAAATATCTTGCATATATCCCACCAACTAAGATTCGCATGAATATCCTTCCCTGTACCCATGTTGCCTACTTGAAAACCACTTACGTTCCTCACATATATTTCTGATGTGGTTGCATATCAATCTTTACATTAATTTACCTACCACTGATGTCAAACTGATTGGCCCCTAATTTTTGACTCTATTTCTCACCCCTCCTTTATGTACCAGCACTACTATCGTACTTTTCCAGTCCTATGGTAAGCAGCAAGTATCCAGACTCAGTTTAAATAATATTTCAAGATAAGGTACAATGTCACTCCAGCTATCTTTAAGATATCTGTAGTAATATTATCTACACCAGCCCCTTTATGTTTTTTCAGCTTTCTTATTTCCTTCGTAATGTACTCTGAATGAATGTTATGGAATTGTTTAATGTACCATGTATGCTATGACTGTACATCTACTGGTGTACTTATTATTTTGTTATGCAACTGTTTAGCTGTAAATTGACTACTTTCCACATCCCACAGAGCCAGTCTCTTATATTGGGATCAATGGAAAATGAATGTATTGTATTCAATTTTTTTGATCTGTTCATTTTAATTGTGTTGTTAAGCTTGTTCTCCGAGTTAGATCATGCCATTTCTGATTCATTCTCGTTAATGCTCTCTCTACACCAAACCCTCATTATGGCACAAATCTTGTTTGTCTTTATGGAAGGAACATTTTGTACATGTTCTTTGTGATAATATTGTGTCCTATTCATGTGATCTCAATTTTAAAATTTTATTATTGCTTATAAAAATAGATGATTTGTTTCTCTATTAAGTAGTAATTTTAAAAGTTGACAACTCCCTCAGAACTTGAACTTTTTGCATAGTCACTACTTGAGTGGATGGTTTGATATATATTTTAAATACTGGTTAATCATTTTGTATTTATTATGTAGCCTAAATGGTTGTGTTTATTATTTTGTGTGAACATTGCTGCAGAGTGCAATTAGTAACTGATATCATAATAGAGCTAGATTAAACATTGGAAGACAGCAGAGGTTCAAGAGAGTACTGGGAGTGTACAAGGTATGAGGTGCTGAAAGATATTGGTGAAAGAATTAGAGTAAGCATGGAAGGGAAAATATGACCATGACCACAAGCTGGCACTTCTGTAAAATTTTCTTTCCAATAAGGGATCAGAGATTGGAATAAATTACCAAGGTAAATGATGATTAATTTACCAAAAATGCTCACAGAATTTAAAATTAAATCTGTAAATAGCTTCTTATCACAATATGCGTGTCCTTTGGGTACTTGTTATCATTTATTGTACAATAATTTCTGTAACAACTTATTTCTGAGATTTTATAATAAATGCAATAAATACTCTATATTATAAACCACAATTGTTTTAATTGGTCATCTAAGTTGTGAAAAAAACCTGTAAATAAAAGGTGATGTAGTTTTTAAAACTTTTTCAAGCATTCATAAAAAAAGAAATTGGAACTGAAGAAACTTAAATTTTTCTTTTATAAAGGCTCATATTCTATTACAAACCTACAGTTTAAAACGTTAGAAACAGTGGTGGAAATCAAACTGTTTGAATTTACAAAAGTTGAAAACAATGTAAAATATCTTATTTGCAAGAGGACATGTGTATGATGGCATTGCTTGAGGTAAAATAGCGTATATCACTTTTTTCACCACAGTATGCAGATTTGCGATAACCCTGCTAGTCATTTGGACCTTATGACACTCTGAAAGGTGTAATGTTAAGAGTGGCTCCTTTTGCTTCCAAAAAATCAAACATTAAAAACCCTTGTCAATAACAATAAAATGTCCTCCTTTAAAAGCTCAAGGAAGCCTGATAACTCTACCATTTGAGGATCAGTTGTTGCTCCACCATATAAATGGGAACAATATAAAGCTACTCCAAACTCACTAATACCTACTAGTGCTTTGAGAGTATGAAAACCTTTGTAATGTGAGTATTCCTTGACCATGGTCAGGGTAACCACTACTTTGTATTGGAATCTCAGTACAATCAATAACAATGTTTTATTCTCCATCCTTTTTGTACATTGCCTAAAAATTTAATTCTTTGAAAGCATTATACACACAGGTGGGAACAGTTAACCGAAAAGTTAACTTCGTTAATGGTTAATCCACTACTTAAAAAGTTAACTTCAATAATCGTTAAAGCGTTACATTTTTGCAAAATTTAGCGCAAGTTAAAGTTAACCATTAAAAGTCAACCATCCAAGAGTGGAACAGATGCTTATGTGTTGTAATAGGTATTACTGCAAGCAATACCAAGGTGCTATGTACCATGAAGTGAATCAATAATACATCTACCAAATGTCATTCTGGAAATTGAGTTTTTACTGGGGTTCAGCGTTTTCACCAGATTCTCAAATGTATCGGATTCTTCATAGTGGAATCTTGTTGTCAACAAAAAGGATTGCAGTACATCGCTCCACATCGGCTTGTAATATGATGGTCCCGGTAGCTATGATACCAAACTTTTTGTTGACGTAAACTTTTATTAGCAGATTGCGATGAAAACCAATCAATCCTGCTGCTATGTATATCAGAAGAAGCCACAGCACTTGAAGGCTTTGAATTATTTTTCTTTTTTTCCCAATTAGTTGGCTCTGTTTTTACTTTTTCTTCAAACAATTCATACCTATTTGGATATATGCAAAGGCTAGATATGTGTGCCTTGATTGTAGAAAGTTTAGGAAAACGCAGTTTGAATGAATAAATCAACTGTTTCAGTCTAGATTTAAGTGCAACATAAACGCATAAATGTGGCCTAGGATTTTTAATATTCTAGTTGCTATTGTTAGCATTGCTGCTTTCACTAACTGATTGAAGAGCTAAAGTTTCAATTACGTAATCATGTAACGAATGTCAAGATTAACTTATTTCACTAACAAATACCAAACCAGTTACAACTAAAAAAGATAGATTTTCAAAACCTTCTTTCCTAGTATAAAATAGCATGGTAGCAGTAATGGCAAAAAGAACTAGGAAATAAAATTCAAATACCCGTCCGGCATTGAGATCTCGATTTAAAATGTTGTCTCAAAATGTTTCCAGGCAAACGCCAGGATAACTGCTGCAAGAAGCAATGGCTGCATTTGTTGCTGTTCTTGTCCCGAAATCTCCTCCGTCATTAATAAGCTCGACGGCAATGAAGCGTAAAGCCATAATAATTAAGAATAGTTAAAGTATAAAACAGAAGAGTGTATGTGCGTTTTAAAGAGGAGAAATTATATTTTTAACATACTATCAATCCATATCACCATAACTGAAATTCTTAAATGTGGAGAAAGTTCTTTCTTTGTAGTAAAAATAATGTACTTCATAGAAGGCAGATCCTTCATTCGTCCTTCACGAAACCACATTACAGCCCAATATACTTTTTATTGACATCTCAATAATATAATTTGGTTAGTTTAAAAACATTATTCGTTATTGGGTCGGTTCAGCAGTCATAGAAAATTCTCATTCCCTTTATTTGTAGCGCTCATTGTATGTAGCATTTAACATTAATTTACAGACCGAAACGGTAGTTATAACATACTGTTATCATTTTGTAAGCGATTCCAACCTAGTAGTCAGGAGGGGGGGGGGTGTCTAGGGGGCTCAAGCCCCCCCCCCAAAGCATCTAAGTCCACCCCCGACATTGTATTTTTGGAGACACTTTTTTTTGTTTTTTTTGTTTAGCTTTATGGATTCGAGGCCCGAGGAGGCTATAAAGACTACCCCCTGGCCGACTCAAGCCCCCCCAAAAGCCCTCTGAAACAAAATTCTCTCAAGTCAAGCCCCCTCCCCCAAACCAAAGTCTGCTCAAGGCCCCCTCCCCCCCCCAAAAAAATACTGGATCCGCCCCTTCTAGTAGTATTCCTGTCAAAACATTTAACAGTTACCAAATTTCTATTTTACATTATGTAGTCAAGATTCCAATGAAGGAAGATGTAAATCCATCTTGGGTATGACGAGAGAGATGTCCGAAGTCAAAATGAAAAGAAATATACAGGCGAGTTGCGCTACAGGTCTATTTCATCGTTACGCTAAAACAGATTGAAATTACTTGCTTTACGTGTCCCATATATGTATCATAGAAACCGCTGGAGTAGATAACGTATATTGGATGTCAACACACGGCAGTATGGAAAATATTTATCGAAACATGCTCAAAAAGTAATTTTTTTCACTTTTGCTCCAAGTAGTACAATTACTTGACAGTAATTACATAAAAGCTTTCATTGGGAAGCAAACCTGACCGGTAGCGTGGTTTGTTTGGTTTGCGTCCTCGCGAATACGGGCAAGTTGCGGTATAGATCCATTTAATCGTTACGCTAAAATAGATTTAAATTACTTGCTTTTCCTGTCCCATATGAGTGTCATAGAAACCCCTGGGGTAAATAACGTTTATTCTAAGTCAACACACGGCAGTATAGAAAAAGAAAAATTAACGGCTATTGTACTTATTTCGTTTTTCCTTAACTGCGAGTTCCATTTTTTTCTTCGTGTTTTGAATTGATTGTACCTATTTGCTGGTGGTGGTATCTAGTGATGGAATTATGAAGTACTGAAGAGTTATTCACTTGTCTAATTTGCAACCAAAGATGTTACACGTATCGTCAATGTGACGTCACTTCCTCATGGCATGGAGTGGGGGGATTTTTCGGCTCGGCATCGGGTGTACCCACAGACGCACGTGGATGACGCATTGCATGAATGACTTCGTTGGTACTTTTTAAAGTTCAAGTAAATTGTTCATTGAGTAAAGTAATTTTTTCAAATTGTTCATAAATTTGATTTACTGCAATGAATATTACGTACTTCAGAATAATATCTAATATCACAATCGCAGCACACTTAAATCAACTAATTTTAATACAAACATCTGCTCATTCAATCGCTGGGCGAACCGTTCGAGCTCCCGCATGACGCATGATACAGTGTGTTCGTACTTTTATTGAATTAAACTGCCATCTATACGACAAATGCGAGTAACGAAATAAATTTGTGAGTAACGATTCGGTACTTCGAGTCAGATAACGAACCAGTCACTCAGCAACGAATACATCGTTACTTTTACAGCTCTATGTCTTAGAGTCTACATATGTAGCTAAAAATCCCAATATTTCCTATAAAAAGAATAAAATCGATTTCGACCTTTACAGATGGAAGCTTTATGATCTTGCGTTTGCCGTTTGGATTAGCTGAACAGAGAACTCCGAAAAGTTCATTTGTCAAAAACTTTTGTTTGCACATGAGTAATAAGGTATATAATTTAAATCACTTTTTGAAGAATGAGGTCAAAGGAAGCAATCTGACAGTATCATTCCAAAATAGCTAATGCTAAAGAAAAATGTAGAATTCGTGATAACTGTGATCAAAATATTATTTCTATAAGGTGTTTTTTTGTCACACGCCATTATCACCCTTCAAACTTAACCGAAATCAATGAATAAGGTGGCATTTTAAGGCTTATTGT
>JARYHS010009424.1:0-22607 GCA_031002005.1 Vandiemenella viatica
TGGACGAGCCCGGTCCCATTCCTCAGCAGACAGTGACCGAAGACCCAGCCGAACCGGGGCAGGTGAAACTAAACTGGAAGGTCGCTAATGACCTTGCTGTCGACATGCCCTAAAGCCACAAAAACAACAACAACTGTTACCCTATTTCTAATTTCCTAGTAATAATCATCATTAACCAGTATAAATAATCCTCCACCAGTTGCTTCTCTATCACTATGGTACATTAAGTAAGCCTCAGAAAAACCTATTTATCTAGAACTCCCTCCTTTTACCAAGACTCGGCACCTACATCTATCTCTGTATGACGTGTCTCCAATAAGCTACCTAACTCTAAAACTTTATTCATTATGGTCCTACACTCTACGCATTCAAAGCTCTTTATTCTTGGTTTCAGTATTCACATTTTCATTCTTCGCAGATAAAATAATTGTGACAACTTTCTGTACTCTCGTCTGAAAATTTAATTATTGCACGGATCCGAAACTAATGTTATTATAATTTTAACAATTGAATGCCTAGTCATTTGTTAACTATCAGAACTGAATACCATAACGTTTAACTTATTGCCACCTCAATGCATTTGAAACACCTGTTTGATAAAGTAATTTTGACAACTTACTTGCTAGCTACCAGAATGGAATACCGTAACCTTTAACTTATTATCACATCAGTATGTTTGGAACACTTGTTCTTTGATGAGCGGCGTTGAGTTACACACGACTGTCTTTCAATAAATCGTGCATCATAGCTCGCATTGCTCTTTTGACTTCTTACCACAATTTGGGCATTCATCACAATATGGTATATTTGAGTGCATTGAGCATGTTCTTTCAACCAACCGTTTTCTTAGCGGTTTATTATATCGATTAAAAAAAATAGAAATTCTTAGCTTCTTACGTCTTTATGGGTTGTTTCTTTTAATATCAGTAAATCAATAATTAAGGAGAAAAGAGATTCTATTGTTTCACTTAACTTTTAGTTTGCTCCGTTGACTTAGTTGCAACACCATAAAGGTATCTGCCACTGACACGGGGTTAGATGGTTCGAGTCCTGGTGGTGGAAGAAATTTTTTTCATCAGGCAAGTTAGGAGTGGTGGTGCATGCAGTTCTTAATCACCAGCTTATGCACCCGGGTTAAATGCCAAACTTCTCTTGCACTGCATGTGGTGTGAGGGCATATGACACTGTTGATGGTGATTTGTCCATTGATTGAGGATGTTAAGCTTCTTTTGCCCCTTTGAGTTTTTCGGAAGAGTAGACCCTTTGTTTCACCCTCAACCATCTTTCATCTCTCATCCACAACACAAACGTAACTCTACACTGAACATTCACACAATCACACTTATCTTCACTTTCAGTAACACTTACAAACACTGTCACACTGGGAAAGGCAACGGGAAATTGTCTCACTTCACATCCCACACATTTCCATGGAGGGCAAACATCACCCATGATAATCACCTATGCCCAGACATAGGCAAGTTGTTCATAGAAGAAGAACCTTATTATCAGCAAAAACTGTTCTTGACTAAGGCTGTGGTTACACTGCAAGCGAATTTGCGCGAACAATCCTTCGCGCGAAATCGCTATTATAAACAAACACATACAAACAAAGGCAGGCGGTTAAAGTAAAAGCGAATTGGTCGAGTGAATCGCCTGTTGTCGCTAGAAGTTCAAACGGGTTTGTTTTCTTCGCGCGAATGGAGCGATTCCATTGTAGGCTGAGGCAAGTGGTGTAGATTCTGTATAGTTGGAAAAGGTTTTATTTAGCGTGAATCCATCCTTTGGTTATTTCAGTTGTTTTATGTATTATTATGGATTGTGAAAAAATGATATGTTTGGTGTTTGAAAGAAGAATATTGTGGGATCAGAATCATAAAGGATATCATAATCAAGGAAGTTATGGGAAGAAATAGCAGCTGAATTAAATGTTGGCAGTAAGTTAACGATTTTATGTAAACTTATTTTTAATGTTACATGCAGTACATTGTCTAAATGCATAGTAAAGTATTAATACAACTCACATTAAATATTATACTGTTGTGGTATGGCACCAACATCACTATTACAATACACTTTAAGTTTCTCGTACATCATATGCCATATTGGTAGACCTATTAGTCACCTGCGTTTTGGAATTACTTTTCCTCTGATAATTTGACAGCTCAGATTGTAATACATTTGATCTGCCGATACCCTCTCTGTCTATAAGAATATTATGCAATAAACAAATGCATTTCACTATCAAATCAACCTTATCAGGAAGGCATTCTATTGGTTTGATCAGTAGTCTCCACTTTGCTGTCATAATTCCAAATGAGCATTCTACTGTTCTCCGACAACGTGATAGTCTGTAATTAAATATTTCTTCCTCGCATGATAGGTTTCGTTTCGAAAATGGTTTCATCAGATATGGTTTTAAGGGATATGCATCATCACCTAGCAAGACGTGCGGAAGAACTACATCAGAATCAGGAAGTGGTTTATCATCTGGTAGCAATGTTCCACTTTCTAGCTGTTGATACAAAGTTGAAGATCCAAAGGTTCCGGCCATCACTTGTTTCCCGTATCCACAAACATCAATGCAAATAAATTTATAATTTGCATCAGCTACTGCCTGCTGTACTATCGAAAAGTATTGTTTATAATTATAAAACATGGTTCCTGATTCTTTTGGACATTTAATACGGATATGTTTACCATCGATACAGCCGACACAGTTTGGGAAATGCCACTGATCAAAAAATTGTATGGAGCTTCTCAATAGCGATTCCTTTGTAGGCTGCGGCAAGTGTTGTACATTTAATTTCTTCCATTTAGCCGTACATGTTTCATATACGACTTTTCTTATCGTACCATGTGACATTCGAAACGAATAGGCTAGGGAACGAAATCCCAGCCCAGTTGAGAGAAATCTGAAACAAATTCAAAATTTTAATTAGAATTAATACATAAATGCAGTGCCGGATCCAGGAGGGTTGGGGGAAGGGGGGCAAACCGGCGCGTCAAATTAAGGGGGTGACAAATGGCAAATTCATTTGTCGGCAAACTCTTTTAGGGACCGTCCATAAACCAAGTAGCTCGGTCTATGAGGGGGAGGGGTTGGCTGGAAAGCTACGTGGGAGAAGGGGAGAGGTCCGAGCCAGGCCACGTAGCTTTTCATTCATACTATGGTCATGTCACAGTTAAAATGAGGTACATAAAATTCAAAAGCATGTAAATATATATTTCCGTCATTTAATGCCCGTATGTAAATTACGATAGTTTAACAAGAGAAAACAGTACAAAATATCTTCTGAAATCAATAGTGAAAATTCGCTACATGCTACGTGGGGGGAACAAAAGTCACGGGGGGGGGGGGGGGGGTAAGGGTGGTTCAAAAGAGGCCAAAATGAGCTACGTGGTTTATGGACGTTCCCTTAGCTCTACTGTCCATTGCGGCAGACTCATGTTTTTACGGGGCGGCAGTTTAAAAGTTTCTGCCCCTGCTAGCACAATCCGTGGATCCGCCACTGCATAAATGCTGCATAATATTTTTAATACAATATCATCTAGCTATCATAGTTCTTTCTTTATTTTCAGGTGAAGTAGTAAAGTCAAAATGGAAAGGACTAAAAGACACTTTTTGGAAAGAACATAAAAAGTTAGGTAAATACAAACAATCTGGTGGGGCAGGGGGAGAAAAAAGTGGTTCTTCTTGGCCTTACTATAATAGCTTATATTTCTTGTCAGACCAAATGACACAGAGAGGCTTCGGGAAATATTCCATCATTACCTTTGCCAAATGAAAATGTAGAAGAAATGTCACATGAAAACAACAAGTATCAAGACGAAACAGAATTTCCTAAAAAACAGAAGCTCAGTGAGGAGTATCAGCACGATGCAGTAGAGGTTACACAACCGACAAACATTACCAATCTGTCTCACTTACCTGTAGAGAAGAGCACATCATCGGTGTCAAGAATGACACATCAACAATTAAATAAGCAGCAGCAAGGACACTCTTATAAAAGGCCAAACGATATGCATGCTAGAATGGTAGAACTGGAAGAAGAGAAGCTGAAATTTTTTAAAGAAAGGAAAGTGGAAACAGAGGAAAAGAGAGATTTTGACTATCACTTTTAGATGGGTTTACTACCTCATTTGAAAAAGGTAAACCAGATAGAAAAGTGCTGATCCAGCTTCAGTTACAACAAGTTCTTGTTTTTTTTTTTGCTGTCGTCAGTCTTTAGACTGGTTTGATGCAATCCTCCATCCCTTCCTATTCTGTGCTAACCTCTTCATTTCCACATACCCCTTACAATCCACGTCCTCAATTATCTGCTTCATATATTCTAATCTCTGTCTACCTCTACAGTTCTTACCTTCAACTGTTCCCTCCACTAACAAATTAACCAATCCAGCATGTCTCAAAATATGACCTACCAGCCTGTCTCTTCTTCCTGTAAGCTTCTTCCATAAACTTCTTTTCTCACCCATCATTTCTAAAACTCGTTCATTTCTTACTTTGTCTGTCCACCTAATTTTCAGCATTCTTCTGTAGCACCACATTTCAAATGCTTCAAGTTTCTTTCTTTCCGGTATTCCTAAAGTCCATGTTTCGCTACCGTAAAGTGCTGTGCTCCACACATAGAGTTTTAAGAAGTTCTTTCTAATTCCTAGATCAATATTTGAAACTAAAAGGTTTCTCTTTTTCATGAAGGCTCTTTTTGCTAGTGCTATTCTGCTTTTAACATCATTCCTGCTTCGGCCATCGGTTGTAATTTTGCTTCCCAAGTAACAGAACTCACTCACTTCTCCTATTGCATCAGATCCTATTTTTATATTTAATCTGCTAGTATTGGTGTCATTTCTGCTACATTTCATCACTTTTGTTTTACTTTGATTTAAATTCAGTCCAAAATCTTCCTTCAGTATTTTGTTCATGCCATTCAATAACTTCTCAATATCCTCAGCCCTCTCTGCTAATAAGACAATGTCGTCAGCAAATCGTAGCATACTGATTTTTTCTCCCTGAAAAGTTATGCCACATGGATATTTTTCTTTGACTTTCTTCATAAAGTTCTTGTTAACGAAGTGTTATCTTATAAGACAGAACCACCACAGCATGAAATTGTTCCGTCTTCTGCAGGCCCTTCACCCCAACTTTCTCATACTCCTCAACCTACACCCTCTCCAGCATTATCACAATCTAGTTCTCAAGAGCTTTCTTCATCCACATCATCTTTCTCTACTCCTACCATGTCCCAACTTTTCAGTGAATCATTAGGTAACACTCAAATCCTGCAGGTGGAAATTCCAGTAAAGGAAGAAAACAAGTTACAATGTCGCAACATACATCAAGAACTTCCAGATTTAAAATTAGAATTAAATTTATTTTACTTACCTTAAAGTTACTGTCAGTTTTTCAGATGGTGAAATACATTATCTGAAGTTACACTGCCTTGTTATTTCTTCCTCTATTGCATTCAATATATATTATTACTAGACGACCCGTGCGAAAATTTCGCGAATAAAATGCGATGAATAGTGAGGTTGAATATAATGTCACCAAGTTCAGTCATTACTCTTCATACTCCTACTTCATTTATCGATTTTGGTTAGAAATCCAGGGAGATAAATGGCTCGAAACACAAAAAACGTATTTTAGAAATATTGACATTTTTGCGCTTTATGGGTCGAATTACGAAAAATTCCTTTCTTAGAATATAATGTTACCACGGCGGAAACCTTAGTCTTTAATACAATATGTCATTTATCTATATCGATTAGATATCAAGGGAAACATAAGGCCCGTGACACAAAAATACTTTGTAGAACAATTTATACTTTTTCCCTTTAATAGTTGAATTCCAAACACTTCTTTCTTATAATATGATGTCAGCAAAGCTGAGACATTATTCCTCACAATCGTACTTGATTTATCGATTTTGGATAGATATCAAGGGAGATAAGTGGCTCGAGACACAAAAAACGCATTTTAGAAAAATTGACTTTTTTTCCTTTTATGGGTCGAATTACGAAAAATTCCTTTCTTAAAATATAATGTTACCACGGCGGAGACCTTATTCTTTAATATGATACCTCATTTATCTATATCGATTAGATATCAAGGGAGATAAATCGCTCGTGACACAAAAATCGGTTATAGAAAATTTATACTTTTTTCCTTTAATGGTTGAATTCCAAAACATTCTTTCTTAAAATACGATTTCACAAAGCTGATACATTACTCCTTATATTCCTACTTCATTTATCGATTTTGGTTAGATATCCAGGGAGATAAATGGCTCGAGATACAAAAAACGCATTTTAGAAAAAGTGACTTTTTTGCCCTATAAGGGTCGAATTACGAAAAATTCCTTTCTTAAAATCTAATGTTACCATGGCGGAGACCTTATTCTTTAATATTATACCTCATTTATCTATATCGCTTAGATATTAAGGGAGATAAATCGCTCGTGACACAAAAACGCGTTATAGAAAAATTATTACTTTTTCCCTTTAAGGGTTGAATTCCAAAAACATTCTTTCTTAAAATATGATTTCGCAAAGCTGAGACATTACTTCTGATAATCCTACTTCATTTCTCGATTTTAGTTAGATATCCTGGGAGATAAATGGCTCGAGACACAAAAAACGCATTTTAGAAAAATTGACATTTTTTCCCCTTTAAGGGTCGAATTAAGAAAAATTCCTTTCTTAAAATACAATGTTACCATGGCAGAGACCTTATTCTTTAATATGATACGTCATTTATCTCTATCGGTTAGATATTAAGGGAGATAAATCACTCGTGACACAAAAACGAATTGCAAAAATATTTATACTTTTGCCCTTTAAGGGTCGAATTCCGAAAAATTTCTTTCTTAATATATGAGGTCACTAAAGCGGAGATCTTAATCTTTAAAATGATACTTCATTAAACGATTTCAGATAGGTATCCAGGGAGATAACTGACTCGTAACACAGAAAACAGCATTTTAGAAAAAAATACATTTTTGCCCTTTAAGGGTCGAATTCCGAAAACTTTCTTGCTTAAAATACGATTTAACCAAAGTGGAGACCATAAGCTTTAAAATGACACCTCATTCATTGATTTCGGTTAAGTATGAAGGAAGATATAGGCTTGTGACAAAAAAATATCTTATAGAAATAATATATATGATTATTCTCGTGTCAAAAACATCAAATACACAGTTAAATACATTATGTAAGTCAACAACTTTAAACACACTTGGCCCAGTACTTCGCAACCTCAATCGCATTGTGTGTTGCTTGAAACAGGTCTTCGTTGTTGCAGGATGATGGGCACATAGGGCACTCGAGCATATGATTCATAATTTGGTCTTCTCCACATTCGCATTTAATACTGGTAGTATCAGTATAACCCCATCTCATTAGGTTTTCCTTGGACCTGCCCACTCCTGTTCGCAATCGATTTAAAGACCGCCAGACGTTCCAGTCTTCTTCATGACCAGGTGGCAAGCGTTCTGCAACTGTCAGTGGTCCAAGATGTTGGGAACCCTCATTTTCCATAACTGTACTCTTGCCTTTTCAGGTGACCCAATTAGTTCCCGTGATGTTCTGAGGAAACTTTTCCTGGATTTGAGTCTCTGGGCTGGTGGTATTCAATATATATGAGTATGTGTCATAAGTCATACGAGAATATTCATAAAACTTTAGTGGCTGGTTCTTTAATTCATCAAAAAGTTTAAAATATTCACTCAAGTGGTGATTCAAGAATATTTCATTAACCCAGAATTGCCACTTCCTCTTTTCAGATGCAAAGAGTTTCAAAAATGATTTTTTCAGCAAAATAAAGTTCCTCAATATCCATATTCTTGAATCTTCGCCAGTCGAGTATGATATGATAAATTTTACTTAGCTTCTAAAAACTGCTTTGAATCGCGTGACCACTTCTTCCGGCGACTATGTTCGCGCGAATTCGCTTGCAGTGTAACCACAGCCTACGACTGCTTTTACCACATGGATCAAAGAGAGCAATCACAAGAGATTGCTCATAAATGGTGCTATAATTCATGAGTAAGCTAAATATCTTTATGCATATTTTAAAGAACAATACAGTGGACACTCGGATAGAGGATTTAAAGCAACCAAAACTTGTTTTAATAACTTCAAACTACGACGACCATTCCGTAATATCAAGATGATTCTGAAAACTTGGAACATCCCCTATAATCCTATACAAATTACCATTTTGTATTCACGATTTCTGTATTTGCGGCATATTTACAGAACGTATCCCCTACGAATAAAGAGCTTTGACTATACGTACAATATAACTGTAATTGGAAGAAAGTCGGTACATTTAAAATATTTTTGGAAATGATATTGGGCCCTGTTAATGAGTTATGTAAAAGGAAATAATTTTTAAAATTTGTGACTATGTGGATGAATGAGATTCAAGCAAAAGTAATTGGTCAGATTTTGATTGGGTTTTGCATAATGTACAACTCCTGGTCCTGGAAGTAAAATAGTATATTTTTCATTCAGCTGTGAATTTGTAAAGCTGGGAGACTTAAGATAAAAGCATCCACAAATTATCTTTGAATTTTCTTTAAATTTGATTTACACAAACTCTAGTGGTCGGATTTTGATGGCTTTTCCAATTATGTACAATCCGTGGACCCAGAAGTAGAATAGAGAATGTTTTATTTTAATGACACATCAGAAAACTGAGAAATTTAAGATAAAAGTGTGTTTAAATTAGTACCCATTTTCATTGAACATTATTCACACGAAAACTGCCTGTCAAGATTTATTTAATTCTTACAGTTGAAATGCTTATCATGATTTCTGTGTATAAACAGCATTATATTGTTGGAGGCATTAAGTTCACTTAACTTCCTGTCTGCATTGATATGATCCTGAATGAAATTTTTGTTTTGCAGTGACTTGTAATGTTGACTGCCCTGTATTCTAACCTGGACAATGAATTAATTTTCCCTTTTCTGAGAGGGTCTTCACGTAAAATTTTCAACTGAATTTGCCTTTATTATTACTGACAGTCTGTATTTTGATTATAACTTAAAAAAGGCACACTTACACCAGTAATAACAGGGATCATACCATGGATGATTATGTTCCCCCTTAATTTTTCTACTTTGGGAACTAATCTAACCTTTTCCTTCACGTTCAGATGCAGGCTATTCTGAGTAAAATCCCATCTCCCCAATTGCACCAACAGGAATAGTGTACATATGAGATTTTGAGGCTGTCTGCAGTGCCGCTTCCAGCTCCAAGTTAACATGGTTCACAGCTGTGTTTAACCTAGGCTGACCATAGCACTAAACACTTCCACAAAACCCATATTTCAATGCCCATTTAATGTACCTATCATCCTAAGATCACTTTCTACACCAAATAATTCCTTATTAGCCAATCTATTCTCTGCTGCACCAACCATAACCTTGTGATCCTCATTTCTAAAGTCCCTACAGAGAGGCCCTTTATTCTCTTCAACTAAGGCTAAGACTTTGCTTAAATATGCTTGTGATCTGATACTCTGTACCTAGCTTGTCTTGCAACTTCTGGCCCACAACTCTCCCTCATTTCTTTCCTCCTCATTGATTTCTGATCTGAACCATTTTTAACCCTAATTGCCTGTTGCTTGTTCATATTTGCTACAATTGCATGAAGCTGCTACTCATCTAAAATAGGTGACGTGCAGTATCTGTTTTATGGTCTTTATTGTGGAACAATTCTTTCTCTGCAATAAACTCTCCTTTATCCTCCCATTACATGTTACATTTTGCCAGCCCCTCATTATTATATTATTAAAATCTCCTGCTATCACTTGAAGGGCATAAATTTTCTTCCTCGGTACTGTGTTCTTTCTGTACTGTATGTGTAGCTGACCAATTTCCCACTTTCTTCCCCGCTCCAGTGAATTCACCTGTTGCACTCCTCACAATACACTCCCAAACTCACTAATCTGCAACAGTGTCCACTCTTTTTATCCATAACAAGCTATCTTAAGTTATACAGGAAAACACTGATTTAAAGAAATACATTTTGTAGCACCAATGAATATAGTACAAAAGGTGGCTTCTTTGTGTAATGGATGATCAAACAAAAAACTATCTGTAGCACTACTAATGATTTTATCATGAGAGTCTACTACTTTACATAATGACTACTCAATTTTAACCTAACCTTACAAGAAATGGCTATATTAATTTAGCTAAAGACACTACAAAAAAAAAAAGACATTACACTTTGAAATGTTAGGAAAAACCTATAGCATTAATATCTTAAACACTTAGCCTGACTGATTTCTCAGGTCATTTTCTGACCAAAAACCACTTGTTTCTATCCCTGCTGCACATTACCAAACATTGATCACCTCCTCCATCTATCTGCCACCACACCAACCTCACTCTATGGTATAGGCTCCTTTTATGCACTCTTATTGATTAGTGGGTTTGCCTAAAATTTAGAAGTTTTGTGCTGGCATGTAAAAACTGGTTTCTCCTCTGTACCTGTCAACTGTGTTGGTCTGACGGTCTTGTCATTCTGTCCTTAACATTACAGTACTACAAAATAAATACTTTTAGGTTTTTAAATTATCACATCAAATCTTGCCTCAAAAGATTCTTTTCCCAGCACAAGTTGATTGCTTCCTAAGTTCCGAAGGTTTGTATTTTCTTTATGTTTATTATATTAAACTAACATTTACCCGCTGCTTCGCACGCGTGGATCGTAGAGTTGTGTAGAAAAAATGTGGATGGTCTGCCTCTTTTTTCCACCCATCCGAAATAGAAATTTGGAGTAACTGCATCCACAAAATGTCTTCACGTTTCGCACTTTCCTTTTTCGGAAAAATTGGCATATATTAAATTAATAATGCTGAAATATGAGACCGTGTAACCATGAAGTGTTGCCAGCACTGTAAAAATGACAAAAATTGTCGGTGCAGGGATCATTTCAACATAAACAGCCTTGTTTTGTCACAGAGGTCATGATTAGGTTAAAATTCGGCCTGGACCACGAGGAAAAAATTATGTGATATTCGTTCTGCGGCATCCTTCTCCGAAATTGGGGGTTTGTTTACAATGGATTATTTCCGATGCTTGTATCGATTCTAAGATAGCAATTGTTATACTATACCTGCGACAAACATTTTCTATTTGTTAATTTCGTACGAGTTCTTTACAACGGAGCAAAGCAGAAACGGCAAGAAAACATTACAACAAAGGATTTAACCAACATTTCAAGAGACTAGATGACATGTGCGAAAATTTTGCGAATAAAATGCGATGAATAGTGAGGTTGAATGCTTGTAATATAATGAAAAGTAGAACCATACTTTTGTAGCAAATATTTTTTTTAGTGTTATCGACACGCATCAAATACTCACAACATATTACGAAACAGTTAGGAAAATTTAAAACACTCTGTGTTTACGACAAACTGTCACTGACCTTAACAGAATAAAACCAACCTGAACAAAATGCACACAAATTATCAACATCTCTTAAATATTTGTTGCTGTACGAATAAACTGTTTACATTGGAATTGTATAGCAAAATGACAGTGTTTCCGTGACAAAAAAAAAAAATCCGAAAAGCTACTTATTAAATAATAAAAAAAGGTTTATTGACATCTCTGTGATATCTACTGCTGCATTCTAGGGACTTTCTGAAAAAGGAGAGTGGAAAACGTGAAGAGGACATTATAATGAAGCAGTTAATCCAAATTTCGAATGGTTAATACCAGTAGAAGGTATCACTCCCCTCCTCCGGCTCCCCAGAAATGCTTTACCCTTTTTATTTTAGTATCAAGCATTAATGAAGAGAAGCAAAAAATATAAATTTCATTTAAAATTTTTTGTTTCTTTCAGTTATAACCTGAGATTTGGTTTTCTTACTGATATTCGAAAGTTTTTTTTTTTGTTCGACTTATGTGTTAACACAATATAACATGAAATATAAGAAACTAAAGGTACGTGAAACATTATCACTAACAGTCCAATAAGGGCGTACCGAACATCAATTGTCCTTCAGGTCAGAAATTTACTGAGGACATACCCTTTTGATACCTTAGATATAATGCCCCATGAAAGTTACTGTCTGCAATAGTGATGGCGGTACAGGTGGTCGCCAACGATAGCATTTGCAGCAACGAATGTATTAAGATCAGTGGCAAGATGTCGTAATTCCATATGAATACATTCCTACACTGAGAGTTTTTTCCTTAATTACTTCTATGCAACTACCTGCATTTCAAGCCATTTTTCTTCACCGTATCTTAAAACTGAAGTGGTTAGATTGAAATGTACCCTGGGCCAGAAACAAATTTCGCCAAAGCCATCAGTAAATACACACTAGACATTCACAATAGGTGTTATGTTTTCAGGAGTAGTTTACTTCGCGATACACGTCATCACTAACATGACATTTCTTAAAACACCTTGTCAATTACTAAAAATAACTGAATTCTCTATTTTCCTGACAATATTTTATTTAGTGATGAATGCCAAGAAACGTGTCTAACAAAATTTCTGTCCGATTTTGACGTCTGGATACCTGCTGCTGACAGGTAAGCTATGTTTGTAATGATAAATTCAGTGCCAAATTATTTCTACAGTACGTGGTCTAATTTTACATACAATGTTTTACGAAATAATATTCCTTTAGGAACATGTGTACCAAATTTCAGACTGATAGCACATTTCCTTCTGGGTCCCTGGTGTTGCTCCTGAACCACATTCTGGGTAATTTCAACCCATCCACAACTTATAATGATATTGCCGTTACAATATCAAACAATGCAGATACACCTAAACACATTAAATGTTTCACTAACTACAATTTGGGTAATAACAACATTGTCTATTTTAGGATTCGAAATACGCATAGCGTAAATTGTAATAACTAATTTCTTAATAAACTTTCATTTTCAAATGCAACAGGGCTTAAACATGCGCAACAATAAATCCACTGTATCGCAATGTAATTCTTTAATATTTATACTAAGCATTAAGTAACTTACTGTAAATATCACAATTATTTTATTCTTAATGAAGATTTAATATATTATATAGTAGTTTCAGTATTTAATTCCGAAAAGTGAATAAGTACAACCAAAGACAAACAGAAAGATTAGTATATTCATCTTTGGTCAAACTCTTAAACATGTAATTTTTACAGTAAATTATAAATTAGCAGTGATCATTATGTTTTTTTAAGGTATTCTGTTTATTCACTGCATTCTAGAAAACTGAAAAAACCAAATATTCTAAGTCAAAATATTAATCAAAATCATTAGCTAAGCAGTGTGAATTTTCGTCAGTTTATGCGAAAGTAATGCATGTCTGAAAGTGCATTATGGTCCGTGGCCAGCAATTTTCCGAAAAAAAAAAAAAAAGGTTTTTAATTGCCTGATCCTTCCCATGGTATATATAAGTCATTAGCTATTTCTACAGATTTTGATACAGACCATTAGCTCTAAACAATTGAAAACCCCATCCAAATTGCTGCTGTAGCTTTTGCGTGGTACCTGTTCAAATAAAGAGAGACACGCAGCCAGCTTACAGATTTATAATAGTATAGATTTGAAAATTTTTCACTTTAACATATTGAATAATGTTATTCAAATGCATGCATTATTAAGGACTTCCTGGGGAAAGAGAGGACAGGGTGACTGTATTTTGCATGTTTTGAGATCTCAGATTATCATCATCTTGCTTTTTATGTGGACTTTTTTTACCATGCAGTCTTAAATTCACTTAATACCTTTTCTACATTTGTAAAACGAATGTTTATTCAAGTTATTAAACAATACTTCCAAAGAGCAGCCTTGCAGATCAATGCTCTTGCATTCAAAAGTGGATGTCTTCATTTTAATTTCTTATATAGGTTGGAATTGTTACACACATCAGCATTTATCCTGGACTTTTCCTATCACAAAACTTGCTTCATCTATCGTTCTGATTCCACATTAATCTATAGGTCCCGGAGGAGAACTGTTTATAAACTGGCTATGTGTACCTCCTTTGGGAGGATCCAACCATCCTTCAGGTTGTAGACTAAGTTAAGTTTTATGCTTCAAATTACAAAATCAGTATATATCTTACTTAAAATTTTGTATGCAAAACCTTTTTGTAGTTTTATAAGTTTTGTTTGTATAGTTTGGAGGATCTAGGTTCTTATCTTATTTCCTCTGTTCTGTTCATTTTTTTTCATACATCTCAGAAGTAAATTATTAATAGCAATATTATTTCTTAAAATAATCAGTGGTTGATTTGTCATTACAACTCATTTTAAAGTTCAGTCCCTGGAACTTTGGTCACCTGTAAAAAAATTTAGGTGTTCTCACAATCAGGAAGACTGATTGCTCTTTGCCAAGTCATTGGGTTGGTATTGATATTTCCTCAGTTGCAATCCCAAACTTGGCCAATATTTTTATGTGCTCTTAATCTGGCGTTCTACTCTGGCTAAACTTCCTATATAGGGCCTTT
Source organism: Vandiemenella viatica (assembly GCA_031002005.1). Lineage (NCBI taxonomy): Eukaryota > Metazoa > Arthropoda > Insecta > Orthoptera > Morabidae > Vandiemenella > Vandiemenella viatica. The sequence continues at coordinate 14,487 of JARYHS010009424.1, forward strand.
AAAATGGTTTGAATTTTGCATTAAACTGTTTATTCTGCCTGATGAAGGTGGAATGTCCAACAGCGTGACACTATTTCTCCAGGTCTTTAACATTTTAGAATTTACTTTGCGAGTTTTTACTTGCTGCTTTAAATATGAAGCATATTTTTAAAGTAAGTTCCACTTGTGAAGTGTATCGTGGTGTGATGGAATGGTCAGGAGATGGATAAGGAAGTTCAACGAGTTCAGGATGAACAGCATAACGGTTAGCTGTTTCTGATCATTGATGATTTGGTCAATGCAGTCAGAATAAAATTGTGAGGACAGGAGGTTCACAACCAAATGGGCTTCCAGCGCATTGACCTTTCTCACACAGCACAAAGGGGAAGAGTTCCTGAGCCACATGTGACAGGTGATGAAACTTGGGTGTGTCATGTGGCACTTGAATGGAAGCAGCAGTCCATGGAATGAAGGCACACTTAATCGCTAACCAAAAAGAAATTCAAACAACCATGTTAACATGACCGACCATATTTCACAGTTGGTGGGGCTGGTCAATTACCTCGAACACGTCAATCACTCAACATGAAACACACACAAAGACTAGCAATGTTACACTGCATGTACAAGGTGCTTGCAAACTGGAAAACCGAATGCTCATGCGCACAACAGTCACAGCATTGCAACAGCAATAATCGATAACAGAACTTTAAAAATATTTCTCCTTGTTATGAAGCAGAATTTTTCTCAGTAGTTTCATAAAGGACAGAAAGGTATACATAACTAATTTTTTTTTTTTAAAATAGTGTAAGATCCCTTCACTATATATTTATACTTCATAGTGGTCTTCTATCCTTTTTTGTTATTAATTAGCATAATTGATGACATTAAATCAGTTTTCTTTATAATATTCATCTGTATTATCTTAGCAGCATGCAGAACCACTCTTTCTATATATAAAAAAGTAGCACTCTGATCTCACTTTTGGGAGGACGCAAGTTTGAATCCCTGTCCGGCTCCCCAGATTAGGGTTTCCCAAAGAGCACTTCAGGCAAATGATGGTTTGGTTTCTTCAAAAAGGCCATGGCTAAATTCATTCCCATTCGTTGGCTTCTGTCATTTCTCACCTTTTAATGTTGTTGATGAACGTAAAGCCATAAACAAAGTTAAAAAAAAACAAATCATTAGACTAAACCTCTGGTTTGCTTGTCAGTGTTGTTAATTAATGCAGTCACTCTTAATCTTCAATTGAATTCATATATCTTGTGTATTTATTCACAAAATTTTCATCTTTCTTGACTTTATTATACCAAATGGTTTTTAAAAATATTTGCAGTTGAATAAACAAGTTTCTGTATTATAATTTCTTTTATTTTTTTTCAGGTGATTTATTAATTTCACAAAATGACCGCAGGCAACACCAAAGTGGTTCAGATAACAAATATTGCTCCACAAGCCACAAGGGACCAGATGCAGACTCTTTTTGGATATTTGGGCAAAATTGAAGATATTCGCCTCTATCCAACTATTCGAGATGTTGCTGTTCCAGTGCAGTCCCGTATTTGTTATGTAAAATTTCATGATCCAGTATGTGTGCAGGTAGCCCAACACATGACAAATACTGTTTTTATAGATCGTGCACTTATTGTTATTCCATTTCAAAATGAAATACCTGATGAGCAGAAAGCATTGGAGTTGACAAATCAGGGAACTAGTCTGTTTCCGACAGCAGAACCAAAATTACCCCCAAATGTGACAAATCAGCTAGAAGGTATGCCTCCAAACCAAGTTATAACTACACACGATCCTAAGCTAGTCGCTAATGGCTTGCCACCATATCCTCCACTTTCAGCTACATTAGATTCTAGAAAAATTGAAGAAATAAGGAGGACGCTTATTGCCACTAATATTGAACATTCACTGGGGGCACAAGATTTGATGGAATTTTTCTCAAAGGCAGGGGAGGTGAAGTATATGAGATTTTGCAATAGAGAAGGAGATTCTGAACGATATGTATTAGTGGAGTTTACAGATCAAACTAGCATACCTCCTGCCTTACAGTTAAATGGGAAAGAAGTTGGTGGCCGACAGATAAAAATTTACCATTCAACACAAGCGATTGTAAAACCACAAGCAAAAAGTAATGAGGCAGCCCAGAAGGAAATAGAAGAAGCTATGACAAGAGTAAAAGAAGCACAGAATATGATATCCGCAGCTATTGACCCAGTCATTGGTTTGCTTGCAAATGAGAAGAAACGAAGTCGCAGTGGCTCCAGAGGCAGACGATCAAGATCACTATCTAGAGGAAGACGAAGATCGCGTTCACGCAGTAGGAGGTCACGATCTAGATCTAGGCGACGCTCACGAAATAGAGCACGGTCACGTTCTAGAAGGTCACGTTCTCGGTCAAAACGATCTCGTTCAAGATCAAGAAAACGAAAGTCACGAAGTCCAGGGCGTCGGAGGAGGAGTCACTCTCGAAGCCGTTCAAGAAGCAGAAGACGTTCTAGATCGAGGTCAAGAAGGTCAAAATCAAAGTCTTCAAAAAGCCATGATAAATCAAAGGAGAAAAAGGAAGACAAAAAGGACTCTAAGAAAGATAGTTCAAAAAAGGATAAAGACTCTGAAAGTGAAAAGAGGTCAGAAACATCAAACAGTGTGGAAAAGAATTCTAGTGATCAGAATGTTGATGCTAAGGAGATAGATAAAGATGATAAGGACAGAGATAAAGAAAAAGAAAGAGATAAAGATAGGGAAAGAGACAGAGATAAAGATAAAGATAAATCAAAAAGCAGGAGTAAGGAAAAAAGTAAAGATAAGAGTTCCCGAGAAAAATCCAAATCTTCAAGAGGAAGGTCCTCTTCGCGTTCCAAATCACGGCATCGATCTCCTCGTAGAAAAAGTCGTTCACCTCGAAAGAAGAGTCGCTCTCCATCTCGAAGGAAAAGTCCATCTCGACGAAGAAGCTCATCACGCTCCCGCAGGAAAAGTAGATCCCCACGAAGGAGTCACAGCAAGCATTCCCCTTCACATAAAAGATCACGAAGCCGTTCAAGGTCCAGAAGAGAATCTGATAAGAAAAAGGAAAGGAGTGTTGATAAGAGAGATAGGGATATAGATAAGGATAAAAAGAAGAAGGAAAAAAGAGAACACAATGATAAAGAAAATGATTCTGGAGCATCTACAAAGGTTCCTCGAAACTATGATGAAGAGGAAGAGGGTTTTGACGCAGGTGAGCTGGAAAAAGCAGAAAACAATGGTCAAACTCAGAAAGACCCTACTGATCAAAACTTTAACATTAATGAAATGGGAAGAGAACATTCTTCTTCCGTTGATGGCTATGGTGATAGTTCTTCTCAACCAGATATTGATGTTGATTCCAGGAACAACAAACCCCCAAATGTAAAATTGGACACTCAGGCTGATACTGATGACATGGACATTTCAACATCACCTTAATATGTTTTTTTATACTTATAATGTATGATATTTAAAAAATTAAAGCATAATTGTTTAAAATATTGATTTTTATGTATGTGCAGTCATTGTATATTACAGATTGTAAGAAAAGATGTATTATTAATGACTCAGATATTAAAAAAAAAGTTTATAATTCTTCAGTCTGCTTGTTATAACATACCGAGATAATTTCCTTGACCATTCAATATTTGGTTCAGAAACTCTTCATATGAAACATATTTGCTATGCCGATAATTGACACTTTTACAGACTTGATACCAGTGGTTGCTGTTCCATAATTTATCAGTTTATTGTTGAAACATAGTTTGGTAGTTGAGAAATGATTTCTTTTGATAAATGAGTTGTGGTTTTTGACACAGAACTGACAAAAGAAATAGTTTTACTTAATTAACAGTTATTGCAGTTGTAAGCCCATGACACTGTTTTGGGTATGGTCACGGGTTAAGAATAGTTCCACATTTAGCACAATATGCAGCCTGGACCACAATTAAAACTAATATTACAAACAAATTGGATTGGTTTGATAAATACATTAATATCACAAAGAAATACACAAAAATATGAACAAATGGATGTAACAATGTAATGACCCAGCTACAGTTAAGAGCCATCTATAGTAATATTATAAATGCGAAAGTAACTCTGTTTTTCTGTCTGTTTCTTATGTTTTCAGGATAAATTAATCCTATCCTGATGAAAATTGACAAGGAGATGCTATTTGCCTTTAGGAAGGGAATGCATACTATTTTCTGTATAGATAATACATAATCATGGCATTATGAAAGACAGATGCATAGCATGTATACTTGTCCGTAATGCTTACATACATAGTGGGCAGGTAGCACAGTGGATAAGGTGCTTGCTTTCTAAATTTCCCCATGTGGTCTCTGGTTCAAATCCCGTGGGGAGTAAAAAATTTTCAGAATTGTTTTTTCATCATATGAGCCAAGCCTGGAAGTTCTGTTGTAAAGATTCAATATTAAAATGTAGGGCCGGAATGCGTGACAAATCTCAGGCGGCTGAACAGTGCCATAAACGTATACTTTATTTACGTTATACTGGCTTTGTTTCTCTTGCAGGCAGTTTATGTGCAATCAACACTAATAATGTTATAAATGCGAAAGAATGTCTGTCTTTTGGTTACATTTTGACGACTAAATGGTTATGCCAATATTGATGGAATTTGACAAGGAAATGCTTTGTATATTTAGGAATAAGAGTTTTAGTCATGAAGTTTTGACCACTTATTGAATGGTGACAGACAGCTGCATGTTTAAGTCTGTAATGTTAAATTGGTCACTCGGGTTGTGCTTCTCTCGTAGCCAGTTAGTATATGACCTGTTAATAAATTTAATTTATGGACAAAACTTATGTAGTATAGATGTTGATTTGAGCTGCTCTGTACTATTACTTCTTTCTGCCTAAAAATTTCTGGCATCAGTTTATTTTGTTTTCTTTTTTGACATGCCTCGCAGGTGTAAACCAGACCTAAGGTGTAGCTGAGCACCAGCTGCTAAAGTTTTAACAACCCAAGAATCTGATGCTTATGCTGAAGAAAGAAGAGAAAGCAAAGCTGCCCTCATTTAACCTCCCATCACCTTTGTTTTTTGTTTTTAAACATATTGGGATTGATTTTCTTTGTGAAACAAGTTCGACAGCAGAAGAGTATAGTGATGGCTTTCCTATCATAGTCTGCCGATTTAGTGTTGTTTGGGACAAATCTTATGTAACTCACAGCTTTCTATATCCAATTCTAGCAATGAAATTCTAAGTCCACACGTAACAGCTAGTCCAAAATAAAAAGCAAATGAAATGAAATTAATATATCATCCACATTTTTACTTTTTCCAAAGTAAATACCTAATATGTTGATTTAAACACTTTCTTTTCTTTCAGTAGTCTGGCAATTCTCGTGCACTCTACATTATGACAGTAATAAAATGTTTTTCCTTTACTCTAAACAGCCTTTCATCAGCAGGCCCCGAAACAAAACTGTCTTAAAGAACATCATCACATATGATGCTGTCCATTTGCAGTTGCAATATTTTGAAACAAAATGCATCCAGAATATATCTTGAGGTTGGTACAAACACAGTTTATGTCCTTATTTAACCCTTTCACGGCTACGGGCATACATGTATGCCCTGCCGCTAGAAAGACCAGACGGCTACGGGCGTACATGTATGCCCAGGGGACGGAAAGACCAGACGGCTAACGGCATATATGTACGCCCGACAGGCGGGAAGTCCTGACGGCTAACGGCATACATGTACGCCCGACAGGCGGGAAGTCCTGACGGCTAACGGCATACATATACGCCCGAGCTCGGAAGCAGGTAAACGGCTAATTGCTGTTGACCGCATTTCTGAGAATACTGAGAATTTCTGAGAACACTGTTATACTCTGGACTTTCTGTAGGAAAACACTTTAGTTTTCACCTCCCCTGGGCCCTTACTGCTTACGAGTCTAACATTCGGCCAGTTCTGTTTTTCTTCTGGTGAGACGACAGCGTTCGCATCTGTAGCCTTTGCCATGTCGGGACGCAGTATATCGGACAAGGAAATCATGGATATCCTCATGAATAGTAGCGACGAAGATTGTAGTGATACTTCAGAGCTTTCTTCCGACGAAGAGTTGGATACGTCTGGATGTAATGCTGAATCCTCGACATCACGAACAGAAGATTCTTCCTCTGAAGACGGAAAAGGAAATGAAGTAAGTGAAACTTCGTCGGGAAAAAGAAAGTATGACTGGTCGGAGAATCATCCTGTGACGAAACGACACCGTTTTGTGAACACATTTAGCGGGTTGAAAGTAGACTTCGAAGAGTCAGCAAGTCATTTAGATTTCTTTTTGTACTTCATGTCCTGGAATTTGTTTCTGCCATCTGTACACAGATCAATAATTATTATAAATTTATTACTGAAAAAATGACGACTGCACTAGATTAGCACGCTGGAAGCCTATAGAGCCAGCAGAATTTTATTGCTTCCTAGCGTGTTCTCTGCTTATGCCTAGAAGTAAGAAGTTAGAAGTAAATGAATATTGGTCGAAAATTCTTTGCTTAAAACACCAATATTTTCTAACATAATGGCCAGGGACCGGTACAAGTTGATCCTGCGTTTGTTGCACTTCAGTGACAATTCCACCACATCTCAAGATATCCTTTGAAAATACGTCTCATTGTAGATCACACAAAAATAAATTCCGCTACTGTTCAAAGAAAGGCTCCGCTTCAAGCAGTACATACCAAATAAACGTAGCCGTTTTGGCATTAAAATTTTCGTTCTTTGTGACGTACAAACCAATTATATTCTGGATTATATTGTATATACTGGTGCCGCCACGGAAATAGAAACTGGAAATGCTGATTGGGGAAAATCAGGCGATGTTGTTGTTAGTTTATTATTGCCATACCTCAATAAAGGTCATACCATTTATTTAGACAATTGGTATTCGAGCCCCGAATTATTCCTGTGGCTCCATGATAAATGTACAAACGCCGTCGGAACAGTACGCAAAAATTGAAAATGAACGCGCGATTAGCCCAGAGCGGCCGTAGCCTGCAGCGGTTGTCGGACCACTCAGCCGCCCGCCGGTCAGGCACACGGTGGGTCCGCTCGCCCCGCCACCGGGGAGGCAGGACGCTCGGCATTCGTAGCCGCGAAAGGGTTAATGTGGGTATATTGTTGTTTAGTAAGGTATAGATTGTGGTGTAAGGAAACTCAAATTGTAAAGGGAGAATTCACCTGAAACAGTGAGACAATTAAAATAAAATCATGTATAATGCAAAAGTGGGCAGGCAGTGAAATTTTTATTTCTTAATAATTAAAAATTTGTAGAAATGGAATTTATGTGAGAAGCAGAGTCCTGTTTCTGGATAATTAATGTAATTTTATTGGTACATTGAATGGGGTACTTGACTAATTTGGGGAAAGTAGTCAATATGTGAGCTGGGAGTCTAAGATAACCCAAAATATGTCATTTCTTGAAAAAAAACAAATGGGGAAAATTCAAAATATTGCATTTTTATGCACTGATTTTAATATTGGCGCCAAAACGCTTGCAGCTGTCGTGGCGTCTCTTGTGACGTCACATCTCTGCTTGTGCCAGTGTAAACAAATGGGTGGTTTGCTTATTTCATGAATAAAATGAATTCTACGGTTCACAAGGGGTGTTGTTGCCTCATTGTGTAAACACAACATTTAAAACACCAAACAAATTATTATTATTATTTATATTTCCACACAAGGAAAATATGCTGGAAAAAATTGGCTAAAGCTTGCCCAATGCAACTTGTCGTATTTATCTACAAAGTCTTCAATCTATTTTTGTGAAGTCTACTTTAGCACAAATTTTGACTTAATATTTATAATGTTTTACAAGCTCTGTACCTCACTGTTTTGCTATGTGAAAAACTTATAATTTTATCGATAAATTAATTACAACTTCAGACGTCGTCGTAAATGTGTGGAAATTTTTATTAGTACAGACGTCAAATGATATGGAAAATTACATGAAGTATCATAGGCAGGACTAGCTAACTGTGGCGCCGTAATTTGATGATGAATTCTTAATTAACTCCATAAACAAACTGAAAGTAAGAATAAAATTTGGGGATTCTACGATAACTGTGGCGCCACAATTTGATGATGGATTCTT
>JARYHS010009425.1:0-15729 GCA_031002005.1 Vandiemenella viatica
CACGGTTTTAATTCTACTTGATGAAAGTTATCCAACTTATTTGGTCCCCCTTTCTTCTGCTCTGCCACTGGTGTAAGGCTTCCGTCACTTACTATGCTATTTGCTAACATTTGTCCCCACCAACAATTACTATTCTACGCCCAACTCTGAAACGTAGAAATGAATTTAGCTACTCTTCAATAGCTTCATCCTCATATATCAAGTTCTGTAAACAGCCTAATCTCTAATGTTTCTTTTCTACTACTACCTCCAGTGACTCATGGTCATGGTCTGTGAACGTTAGAGAACTGTAGTAATCTTTACTAACAAATATATATACCAGGAATTTTTGTCTGCCTGTTTTTATGCATGTTCGTGCATCACGCAAAAACCAATAGGCAGATATTAACTAAATTAAAAATTGTGACTGCTTGTACTGTTGAGCCAAAACATTATAAAATTCTGCTTACCAGTGCGTTGGTCACGTTTTTGAATGCAATACAGCAGCTATTCGACGTAGCATGGTTTTGGTAGCCTTCTTGAGGTATCTGGCGCCAGATGTTTACTCACAGATCACGCAATACCCTTAGATTAAATGCCGGTAGTTCATGGATGCGGAGCTAGTACCCGATAGTGTCCCAAATGTGTTGTTTCTGGTTGATTTCAGGCGAATTTGGTGGCAAAAATATCAACTTAGGTTCATTATCATGATCCTAACACCACTGCAGCACGATTCTGGCAATTCTATCATGTGGCATGGACAGTTACCCTGCTGGAAGATGCCATCCCCATCATGGAAGTCAGTAGCAAAGAGTAGGAAACTTTGTTTCATATAAGGTTGATATGAGGAAAAAGGTGATGCAGTAGTGGAAGAATGGGTGATGACGATAAAACTTTTGGGGAGTACCTAAATTCATAACAGTTCAGATGTGAACGTAGAATAGTCTTTGTTGGTGGGGATATAAATATACAAGTTATCAACTGGGTGGAAAATAAGATTAATAACACATGGGAACAAAGATGTGCAAGTAGCATAGTAAGGGAAGGAGGTTTTACACAAGTGGTATGGCAGAACTTAAGGGGACCAAATTTGTTGGAAATCTCTCTAATAAAGCCCAATGAAAACCTTGTGGGGTTTCATGTAAGTGATCATAATGCAGTTGTGGTGGATATTAGGGGATTTAATTAACCACTGGCCAAAATTGAAGGGACAAGTAGGAAAAATTATAAAAAGGACAAATTTCCGAATTGTAAATATATTTCTGGGAAAGGTTCAGCAAATGGGAAGATGGCAAAAGAACAGTAGAGTTTAAGTGGCAAGAATTAAAGGCGATAGTAAAGATGAGAGAGGAAATATTTATTCCAAAACCAAAAAAAGAGAAGCACTGAACATACATACTACAACACCAAACTGATAAGATTAAAAAGGTTAGTGAGAAGAGAACACTACAGAGTTAGGAGACACCAGGGCAGTAGGGAATATTTAAAACGCCTAAACAAGTAATTGCTTATTTTAAAGAATATTATTGGTGCAATGGAACCACTAAAAGATGCATCTAGAAATTTCTATGGCTATGTTAGTTAACTGATTGGGAGGGAAAATATTTCAGACAGTTATAAGAATGGAGAAGAAATTACTGGGGATTTGGAAATGCCAGCGATGATAAGTGACTGGGTTAATGAGACCACTAGGGACTATCTTCATGGGATGTGAGAGAATAATTCAGAACAGCATCTACTTATAACTAGAAATGAGGAAATTACAAAATTTGGAATCGATACTAAGTACACTGAGAAGGTACTTAGAAATCCAGTAAAATAACAATGGGTCTGGTGTAGATAAAATTACTACAGACGTATTAAAGATAGTGGAACAAGTATTGAACCTTCCCTTCAAATGAGTATAGAGTCTTGCTACTTACAAGAGGAATGGAAAATCATTAATATTGAAGGTTCTTAAAGGAAAGGTGGCAATAACAATGGGGCTAGTGTAGATAAAATTACTACAGACGTATTAAAGATAGTGGAACAAGTATTGAACCTTCCCTTCAAATGAGTATAGAGTCTTGCTACTTACAAGAGGAATGGAAAATCATTAATATTGAAGGTTCTTAAAGGAAAGGTGGCAAATAAAATGGAGAACTAAGCCGATTTGTTTGACATCAATGATAGGCAAAATGATAGAGAACTACATAAGAAATGTGTGTGTTGAAAGAAACTGGTTTACAAATCGAAAATGTGCTTTAGGCAGGGATTATCATTTCACTCTCGGATAGGAGTCTGTATGCAAGATATTCAATATGAATTGGACAGGGGTGAATAAGTGCATACTGTGGCACTAGATCTTTCTAAATCTCTTGACGTTGTGAGTCATAAAATGGTATTAACCAGGTCAAAAACTAATAAAGTTGATGAAAAAGTAATTTTCAGAGCAGAGGAATTCTTAAAAGTCAGAACGTAAACCATTAGAGTAGGAGTTGCGATATCAAAAAAGGTGAAAATTAATATGTGAGTGCACAATCGGAGCAGAGGAATACTTAAAAGTCAGAACATAAACAAATAGAGTAGGAGTTGCGATATCAAAAAAGGTGAAAATTAATATGTGAGTGCACAAGATTGTGTATTGGGTCCACTGTTATCCATCATTCGAATTATGTCGGTTGATTACAGTAAGAATTTAGCTTGTTTTCAGATGAAATAATGATATATATTATGATCAAAACACGAAAATGTGAACAGCTGCAGGGTGACCTGTATTGAATATCTTATTTGGTAGATCAATATAAAATAAAGATAAATGTATTGTAGAATCATCTTATTAGGTATATAAAGTGACGGCATAAATGCTAACTGAAGGCTTGAATTATAAATATATTGGCATAATGTTTGATAATAAACTCAACTGACAGAACACATTGGACATGTGGAAGGAAAAGGTTACAAAATCCTTCATTTACTGGAGGATGTTGTAACAGCCCTCATACCTGAATTTTGAATAGTATTGTACTGTATGAAGTATTTGTAGTGAGCTGAAGTTTGCTTGAATGTGATCTGGTATATTTATTTTGCAATTTCTTGTAAATCATTGTACAGGGTGTGGTAGATAAGTAATGAGACTGGCCGCCATGCGGCGCCCCAGTCGCTCGCAGGGCGGTCTCCACCTGTATGTCACGTGGTGGGGGATCTGAGCTAAAAATAGAACCGGTTCGCAGTCGCGTCGGAGCTCTGTTGCAGTGAGGGTCGAGCTTCGCGTATTAAGTTGTTTGTGTGTGCCCGTGACACTTGTGAAAACGCTGAAGATGGATCGCTCGATAGAACAGCGGTATGAAATCAAATTTTGCTTTCGCTTGGGTAAATCTGCTTCGGAAACTTTTGCTATGATTACGGAGGCCTATAAAGAAGACTCCCTATCAAGAGCTCAAGTGTTCCGGTGGTTTAATGAATTTAAAAACGGGAGGGAATCCGTTGAAGACATGGAACGATCTGGACGCTCTGTATATAGACTTTGGTTTATAAAAGAAAATTATGTAAAGTCCATCTAATATGTTTAAGAACCGAATTGTGCAAGAGAATTTCTTAAATGTTTGTAATTCCATGTATTAATGCAAGATATGATGTCTACAGGAAATGTTTGTACAGTTTAAAATGATTTCTGTAGATAATTTTGTATTTAAGTATCTCTAATTACCATTTCTGATCATTTTCTAATGATGTTAAGTGATTTTGTATTAATTCCGATTGTTTTTAATATGTATAATTGTTTTAGTAATTGTTAATGTTCGAGAAATATCAGGCGCATGCCTTTGAAGAATTCCAGAAATTTCGATAGAGACTATATAAACAAATCGGCAGAAGTACAGAGTTAGTATACAGTTTTACAGTTTAGTTTTACAGTTAGTTCACAGTTGAGTTTACAGTCACTTTGCATCTGCCAAATACTGCGCTAGTATCTCTGGATTGTATCTTTGCTTGTGACAAATATCGCTGACTTGTTATTTTGAAAAATAAACAAACATCTTCAACATAAACCTCTGGTGGATTATTTTAATTAATCAGTATATTAATTAAATCCACCGAAGACCCTAATAATGTACCATACGAGTTTAGGAACTGGTTTACAAAATCTTTGCTATCGCTTGAATATGATGGTGTTGTTTAGCACCTACATTTTGTGTATCAAATAAAGGAGATGGATGGTGTGAAAGGAGACCAGCTGCAATTCAATTGTTTATAGAAATTACCACAGGATCTGTTCAGTAACTGACATGATAAATGAGGTGGAATGTGAGTCACTGGAGCAGGTGGGTGAATAGTGCGCTGGGAGTATACAAGGCGTGTATTGGTGATGGGGCTTAGAAGGACGTTGGTTGAAGAACTGGGAGTAGTGCATGGAAACGTTAACCATGGGTACATGGTGGCACTCGATTTTATACATGAGGGATTGGAAAAAATTTCTGTTTGTTGGTAATGGTGTCAGGAAAGAAATGTGTAGTTAGATGACTAGGAAAATTCCTACCAGAGCATGCGCTACATCGAAATTAAAATATTAATCAAACATTATATTGAATAAGTCTGTCGGTGATTTATGGTCAGATGTTAACTTCTCTGTGGATGATATAATATTTTATTATAAACTTTAAAGTACAGTGTATTATTAGCGGTTACAGGGGGATCTGGTCAACATAGAACGAAGGTAAATGCCAAAAATTACCATCACATCAGTCTAACATGGAACCAGCTGGTTGGTGCTAAAGGTGTTTCATAATTAAATTGAAAAGCAGGAAATAGTTGTTGAAGCCATCAAACGTGAGTATTTTGTCATACCACTTGATAATAAATTAATTTGGGCTGGATAGTGCCAGAACTATGGTGCTGGTGGGCACTTGCTTGTATGGCAACTTCAAGGGGGAGAGGGAGGGGGATCGAAGGGCGGGAATTTTCATCGCGCCGAAAAAAAAAGAAAAAAAAAAGCTTCACTACTGTTTCCGGTGGTGACAATGAGGTTGTCAACAATATGTGACAAGGGGCGGCAAAAAATGTTCGAAGGTGCAGCGATATCAAAGTTTTTGTCCCAGGTTCGGATAATTTCTAGATCCGCTTCTGGTCAAGGGCTAATTTATCAAAATTCTGAATAATTTGATGCCTGAAGGTACCAGGGAATGGAGGGAACTGGAAACAAATATTTTGTCAGGCCACTGATTTGCTTTTACGGGGTGGTAACAGTTCCACTCTCTGTGTATCAAATAATGAGATATAACAATAATAATATTTAATTAAATTGCAATCAAGCGCAGGCTCCGGTGGCAATTTCCCTACACACCCATTTTCTCACTTTCCTGCACCCACCTCATTTGCCCTCTGTAAATTTTATATTTAAATTTTTTCAACGTTTTTGGTAAATCATTAATCATTTATCTTGGTAACTTATTCCAATCCCTGACACACTTACCCAAAAAAGAGAATCTTCCTACACCCTTGTCCCTGAAATCGAGTGCTAGCTTGTAGTCATGGTAATCTTTTCCCTTCCATACATTACTTTTAATTCTTACACCAATATCTTTCCGTGCCTGTTCACCAATATACGACTTGCACACTCCCATGACCCTCTTCACTCTCCTCCTGTCTTCTTGTAGACATGGTCATCTTTTCCCTTCCATACATTACTTTTAATTCTTACACCAATATCTTTCCGTGCCTGTTCACCAATATACGACTTGCACACTCCCATGACCCTCTTCAGTCTCCTCCTGTCTTCAAATGAATCCAATTCCAGCTCTTTTATCATATCTGTTTCTGATTGCGTTCTGCGGAAATTTCCAAATACAAATCTAGCAGCCCTCTTTTGCACTCTCTCCAACTCCTGCATTTGATAAGCAATATGTGGGTCCCATACTATACTGCCATATTCAAGCAATAATGGTCTGACCAAAGATTTGTAACCCAATTCCTTTACTTCTCTCGTGCATCCCCTCATCACTCTCTCCAACAAGTGCAGAATTTTGAAACCTTTTTCCTACTACCTGTCAAATGTGTCCTGCCCAGTTAAGCTTGCTACCTAATTGGGAGGGGAGCAGGTGCTTGGCTACTATGGGGCTAGGCGTTGCAGTGCACCGGGGCCCTCACGCCCAGGGGGCCCACAAGTATACCTCAAGGGGCCCCTAAGCGCACCTCTTCAAGCACAGTTTAGAAGGCCCACGAGCCTTCACGCAAACTGGCGACCTTTTTTTGTTTTAACTCTACCGTCGTCTAAGGGGCCCCTGAGAACACAGGAACCCCTCACTAAGGGCCCTCGCTGCTCGGGGGGGGGGGGCGGCAACCACTGCTCAGGGGACCCTAAAGAACAATTCAAGGGCCCCCATCCTCAGTTCAGGGGGCCCCTACCAGCACACAAAGCAAAAAAAAGGTCGCCCACCTGGCCTGAGGGCCCAAAATAAATTTTTTGCACCGGGGCCCTTGTTGACCTAGCTACGCCACTGGAGGAAAGCAGAGGAGAGATGCTGGGTTTTTTTATTATTATTATTTATTTATTTTGTGAAAAATACCGCGGAACACATTCACTAACTTAAATGGCAAAACAACTTGATTGGGAGTCATTGGAAGGCATGAGACGAATGGAAGTGTACATGTCATACATTGGTGACAAGTACAACTTGGAAATTGGCAGAAAACTTAAGAGTAGTAAATGGAATAAAGAATAATGCAATTTTAGTTTATTCTTATTATCTGCGTAATTGTCTGTGTTTATTGGCTGTAGGATCGTTAGTGGTTTGTGATTCACATTGGTACAGTCTCAGCATCTACTTTGATGTGTCGTCCATATCGGGACAGTGTTTAAATCCTGTTGAAGTGTAATTCACATTTAATTTAAACACCACTTCACAGCATTGTTCCAACTTTGGCAATATTATAAGCAGATTATATTAATAACTGTCTTTTGTGAAGTTCTTGTGAGTAATGCACAACACTGTTTATTTCACTATTAGATCGAATCTTTGTAAACAAAAACAAGCAACAGAATTGTAACAATATTGTTAATACAGTAGAATTGATAAATGCAGTCTAATTCTGGTTTTCGTACAGAAAAAGAGAATTCATTATAGTATGAAAGATATAATGGTTGGATGAGTGTTGTTTTTTTATCGTGCAGTATCTCTGCAGTATTTTCAGTATCAGCTGATTCGTGCAGAAGGTTGTAAGTGCTGTGTGCATATGAAAACAATAGTGTGGAGACGACTGAACGAAGTGAGATGGAGCAAGTAAATTATATCAAACAAGAGGTTGGTTTGTATCTTTTATCCGTTTGTGGATGCTCACTTCTGTGATTACTGTTTCCACATGAACACTGATTGTTCCCTGGCTGACACTGTTTACTGCAGATGTTTGGTGTTGCAGTTTTAAGAATACTATATTTATTGAAAATAGCAGTTAATTGTTTGTCGTATGTTTAAATGCGTGAAATGCCGTTGATTAAACACAGAGAACCTTTCTTCGAAGTAATGTTTATTTTGAATAATGTTTACGTTGGACCGAGCGTGGTGGGTGAATGGTTAACGTTCTGGCCTCGCATTCGGGAGGACGCGGGTTCGAATCCCCGTCCGGGCATCCAGATTTGGGTTTTCCATGGTTTCCCCAAATCACTCCAGGTGAATGCCGGGATGATTTCTTCAGAAGGCTATGGCTGAATTCCTTCCCGTTCCTTGCCCCAAGTCCTTTACCGCCGTTCCAGATACACCTTTCCTTTGAGCTGTTAGGCAATACATTTTTTTTTTTTTACTTGTTGTTCAGTCACTGAGGATGACGATTGCATCGTCATTCTAAGTGGTATGTGCTGTACAATGATTTGCCAGAAGCGCTTTCGTTTGAATTTGTATATAGCAGTGTGATCAAAGTTGAACCCTGAAAGACTTGGTTAAACTGTTGCAGTCGGTAATTTTTGATTATGTGATGATTTCCAGAACATTTCTCCCTGTGGAGATGTGAAGTTCTCTCAGTTACTTGAATATTTACTTGAACATAGAGGCAGTGGCCAATATATAATAGTCTAAAATCATGTAAAGTGGAGAAGAAGTGCGTTTATCACGACCATGCAACCTGCAATGAGACTACTGGAAATTGCGATATTTGCAAAACTGCTTCATGCTGACTGAGTTAATGATGTCATAATACTGCGGAAGACAATAACAAGACGTATTAAATTTGGTTGATAATTGAATACAGCGACCAGTCACAGTTTATGGTATTGCTTTATTTTTTTATTATATAATTCCACATATATTTGTGCAATATAATGGTGATAGTGCATAGTGTTACACAAAAATGTGCCTCCTCAACTATGTTCCATACAAGTCATTGTTCTCGGATATAAGCAGACATCTAATGTAAGTTATATACCAAGTTTTACTATCACCACTTTGTCCATCATCATATTTTTGTTATTCTAGGACACAAAAACACGCCGGCAATTCTCATCTGTATTGTTAAAACCATCTGAGGATAAGCAATGTATGCTTGAAACCAGTAACGGTAAAATAAAATAAAGCAACACCATAAACTGTGACTGGTCGCTGTATTCAATTATCAACCAAATTGATATCACATTCGCTGATTCCACAAGTCCACCACGGACAAAATATTAAGACGTATTACTCTGAAACAAGTTCAAATTCTTCTATTTTACATTACAGAAATAGCAGTGTGGGTTAAAACTGGTGTGTTTGTAACATTAAGTGGAATGAATTTTAAACCATGTAGAGTACAAAATACTAATAATGTTGACACATAAAACCTCATACACTAGGAATAAGAGCACTGATTATATGGCCATAAGGAACTACACCGAATTTGAATGATATTTATGTGTACCACATAAAATGAAAAATTAGGCTTAGTGTAGAATGTAAATTCAACATTAGAATTTAAATTACACAAATAAAAACCTTCACCATCATTTGTGAAGATAAAATACATTATGATTTTATACTTAATTAAATGTAACAATCAAAACTAGCATTTGTCTATAGTAAAAACAATCTACAAACACATGATAGAGCACTTACATGCAGTTTCGGATCTAGAGAAAAAACGAGGGGGAGGCACAATTTGGTCATTTGCCCAAGGTGATAATTTCAGGGGACTTCCAAATTGTGTCTGCAGGGTAACAATTTATGTCGCAGTGACCTTATATTCGAAGGGTGGCAATTTCACAGTTTTTTCCCTGGCTCAGAAAATTACTAGATCAGCCACTGGTTACATGGAACTCACTGTATCTCAGAATCATATAGATTCCACAAACCGAAATGGAAGGAATACTTTTTCAGACAGCAGTTACCATTGGAAGAATTAAGCCATTGTGGTTTCAGGGAACCATATCAAGATATGTACAGTTTTACTCTGTTTGATACAATTCAGAAGGTTTGGCATGGTCAGTTATTTTAAAATAGAGCAAACCATATTTATAGTGTCTTCCTTATGATAAATTATTTTTACTGAGCAACTTTTTTGTGTCAGTTACAAACGGGAGTGTTTTAGTCTTTGCTGGAGATCTGCAGTATTGCTGCAGTTAGTGCTGATGGCTTTGTTAGTGAAAACTTAATTTATCTGATTGATTCATACATTTCCTGCATAACTTGAATTACCAGCTGCTATCTCTTCTTTGCTGTTCCTCATATGCACCCTGCACTTCACACCTAACTGGCCTATCTGCCTGCCACTATTTCATATTATCTTTCTGTCGTGATAACTGATTTCTTTTTCCTTTGTCTGAACAAACTTTGAAATTGTAGTTGTTACCACTTTTCTTTATTATTGAGAAGTTTCTGAGGATACGATGAAAATGTTTAGTCCTGACAAATGTTGGTGCTTAATCTTAAAGTATAACTGTCTCCTACAGTATTCCAAAACAATATGTAGTAGATATGACACATAAATCTCCTAAACCTATCACACCATCCTTCCAAATATTAATTAAATTCATCACAACAAAAGAAATTAGTACTTGTGAATTTAACTGACTAGTGTTTATATCTGAAATATACATTAGCATTATTGCCATTTAAATAATTACCTGTTTTTTTTCAGCATTTATATATCAATATATAATTTTTTTTTCCTTTCCAACATTTATATATCTATATTTTTTTATTTCATCTCTACATTCCATACCCTTTTGGTAAGAAGAGAACATAACATAGTTAAGAGACAGCAGGGTAGTAGGGAATATTTAAAACAACTAAACAAGGACCTAATAACAGCAAAGAAAATGGCTAAAGATGGGTTTATGAAGAGTATTGTCAGTGCAGGAGGACCATTGACTGATGCATCTAGAAATTTCTATGGCTATATCAGGAAACTGAGGGGAAGGGAGGGTGTAGAGACACTTATAGATAAGGATGGAGAAGACATTACTGACGATTTGAAAAAGGCAGAGATTTTAAGTAACTGGTTCAGTAAAAGCATTAGGGACAATGAATCAGAAACAGGAGGGTCTAATTCGGAGAACGAGCTTAACAACACAATTAGAAATAACGATAGTAAAAAATTTGATATCCATCCTGAGGAAATCATGAAGGAAATAAGAAAGCTGAAAAAAATAAAGGGGCTGGTGAAGATAATATTACTACAGATATCTTAAAGATAGCTGGATGTGACATTGTACCTTATCTTGAAATATTATTTAAATTGAGTCTAGACACTTGCTGCTTACCACAGGACTGGAAAAGTGCAATAGTAGCACTGGTACATATGGGAGGGGTGAGAAATAGATTTGAGAATTACAGGCCAATCAGTTTGACATCATTGGTAGGTAAATTAATGGAAAGATTGATATGCAACCACATCAGAAATATATGTGAGGAACGTAAGTGGTTTTCAGGCAAAGATATTCATGCAAATCTCAGTTGGTGGGATATATGCAAGATATTTCAGTTGAAATGGACAAGGGAGGCCAAATTGATAGTGTAGCACTAGATCTGTCTAAGGTGTTTTACAAAGTGAGCCATAAAATGGTGGTAAATAAGGTAAAAACCATTGGAGTGGATAAGAAAGTCATTTGCTGGGTAGAAGAATTTTTAAAAGGTAGAAAACAGAAAGTTAGGGTAGGAAATATAGTATCAAAAGAGGTTGAAGTGGGAATGGGTGTGCCACAGGGTAGCGAATTGGGACCATTGCTATTCATTATTCTAATGAATAATTGTGTTGATTGTTAACTATCTGAAATTAGATTGTTTGCAGATGACATAATGCTGTATAAAAGAATCAAAACGATAGAGGATTGTAAACAGTTGCAG
The DNA here is from genome assembly GCA_031002005.1 of Vandiemenella viatica. Classification (NCBI taxonomy): domain Eukaryota; kingdom Metazoa; phylum Arthropoda; class Insecta; order Orthoptera; family Morabidae; genus Vandiemenella; species Vandiemenella viatica. The sequence goes on from JARYHS010009425.1 coordinate 11,265, forward strand.
GGTGATCTAGACAGGATATCTAATTGGGTTGGTAAATATGGAATGAAGATAAATGCAAAGAAGAGTCAGCTTATTAGATACACAAATAAAAAACAAAAGATTAATTGTGAATATAAGGTGGGGATAGAATTGCTTGCTGAAGACTTGAAATGTAAATATCTTGGAATTACTTTTGATAACAAACTTAACTGGGCAGGACACATAGGACAGGTGGTACGAACAGGTTTCAAAGTTCTGCATTTGTTGGAGAGAGTGATGAGGGGATGTACGAGAGAAGTCAAGGAATTGGGTTACAAAACTTTGGTCAGACCATTGCTCGAATATGGTAGTGTAGTATGGGACCCTCATTTTACGTATCAAATACAGGAGTTGGAGAGGGTGCAAATAAGGGCTGCTAGATTTGTTTCTGGAAATTTTCGCAGAATGCAATCAGTGACGGATATGATAAAGTAGCTGGAATGGGATTCCTTGCAAGACAGGTGGAGAATGAGGAGGGTCATGGGAGTGTACAGGGCATATACTGGCGATGAGGCATGGAAAGATATTGCAATAGGTATGAAAAGTAGTGCATGGAAGGGAAAAGATGACCATGACCACAAGCTGGCACTCGATTTCAGGCACAAGGGTGTAGGAAGATTCTCTTTTTTAGGTAAGGGTGTCAGGGATTGGAATGTGTTACCAGCAGAAATGATGAATAATTTACTGAAAACTTTGAAAGAATTTAAAGATAAAATTTGTAGAGGGCAAATGTAGGTGGGTGCAGGATAGGGGGAAGATGGGTGTATAGGGAAATTGCCACCGGAGCCTGTGCTCCATTGCAATTAAATTAAATTAAAAATTAAATCACCTCCTGCGATATACATATTTATATATAACATTTTAGACCCATCGCCATGCTGATAATACATTCAGTCATGTAGGAATCTTGGGCATGTGCACACCTCCCGTACCACATGACTCATTCTCTTTAACACGAAGGAGGTTTAAGACCGAAATATTGTGTATATTTGTGTGTTTGTGATATATGTTCTTCTCCCTTCACTTTGGTGAGTGATGAGTCCTTTTCCCTTTCCTTGAATTAATATACAGCTGCGTAAGATATATTTTATTGTTACTTTCAAGAATCAAAAAGATGATTTTAAATTGTTTTTAAGTAAATATAGCAGCTATACAATGTTCTCTTGTAGTTAATTGTGTAACTCTTTTGTTTCATTTAGAGTTAGTTGCTGTTATTGAGCATTTTAGATTTAATGTACAAACAGAATAGTAGTTGCCTTTGCTTTGGAAGACTTGTTGTACACACTTTGACAATAAATTTGGCCGCCGCTGAAAAATTCTATCACTCTTATTAGAGTGATAGAATTTTTCAGCAGTGGCCAAATTTATTGTCAAAGTGTGTACATCTCTCTCTTCCTCTGATGGAAAAGTGAAAAGAATTATTTCACTTGACAGCTTTTTCTAGTTTATAATTCCTGTCTCTTCTCACTTGGCAATACTGGATTTTTTTTTTTTTTACATATTGGTATTTTTTTCTTGTTTTAAAGTAACTATTTAACATAAATTTCTGATGTCATTTCATCTTGCTGTGTTTAAATTAGTTTCATTAATTTTAATTTCTTGTTTGTAGTTTATAATTAAAATATCATATTTCTTTCATTTTTCAGAATGTGTCTGCAGATGCTGAATATGAGGATTCAGTTTTGGCTTATCTTCCTGATAGGTAAGATAATTCCATGCCATTAGTAAATTGCTTTTTGTCTGGTGAAAGAATGTACAGCATGACATACCATTACACAAGCATCTGGCCGAGATAGCAAGGTCATTATTTTCACGGTTTCATCTTTTTATCCACCCATTAAGATTCAAACTTGTATAGTCTTCCTTTTACTGAATGTGGTGGATTATACTTAAGCCTGGCATTTGAGCAGGTGAAGGTGTGGTTCTCCAGCTGACTTTGTAGATTTCTATTTTTCATGGTTTCCTGGAATCACTCTAGGTGAAGGCGGGGTTGGTTCATTCATAAATGCCATAGTCTCTCCATTGCTTGCCCATAGTTCTCCTCGGCTCTCATAACCTTTTCATTGATCAGCTGCACAGAAGTAATGAAAACAAGTCATCCTTTGAAAACAGTAATTTGCTACTATTTTTTACTAAAGTATATACTTTGGAGCATTATTTGCCACTATATCAACAACATTAGCCCAGATTGTTACAGCACCATTATGGTATCCTGATGGTGGAAGAAGTTTTCACTATAGTAACTTGATAGGCAGGACAGGAGAGTGATGGTACCAATACATAACTCACAGTTTGATATTAAGAGGCCTGACATGTCTCCACAATGAAAGTGATACTACTGTTGGTGATTCGTCTATAGCAGGGGTGACCAACGAGATTCATCACACCTTTACAAAATATATTTATTTTATAATGACCAGAGAAATGAAAACCATTGTATTAAAAATATACGTTTTTTGTTCATCCAAATAATCAAAAATTAACTGTTAAAATTATGAGAAAAATTTATTCTTCCTAATATATGGCAGATATTGCCTGTTTTATTTATAAGTTTACAGTTAAGAGTTCACAGAGTAATTAAATTATACTCTGCAAACTCATGATGCGCAAGCATCTTGGAACATGTAATATAACAGGTTGTATATTTTACTCTTAAATGACTTATCTAAATCTAATATGGGGTTATATAATGTTATATGCAGCCTGCCAAGTTATGATGCATTTCCAAAGTTACACGCAAGATTATTTGGGTTGGCCACCCCTGATATATAGCATGGGTATGTGAAGCTTGATAGTTTTGAATGTTCTTTGGAAGAGTACAGCTGAATAGGCTGGTAGCATATATCACCCTCCCCCTACCTTCATTTTTCATAACCCACTACAAAAATCACAAATATATAGCAGGCATGGAAACAACTGTAATATTTAATGCATTAGTTAATTTGCCATGATACTGCCACTGAGCAGTAATTCACTCTGTGGCTGTGTTGACACGTGTGTAACCTGGTATTGTGAGCATCATTAGTATTTACCAGTTTGAAACATTCTAAATAAAAGGAATACTTTAACTTGAATCAGACATTCTTAGTTATATATGAGCTTTAAATAGACACACAATACTCTCGTTCTCATTATTGTTCTAGTTGTACATGTTCTGTTTGTGTATGTTGACCTACCAAATGCTACATGCATGTTCGTCCAATTATTTGTTTACTTGTTATTATTATGAGTGAGCAGAACGTTCTTCTGATAACTAAGGATCATGCAATAAGCCCTTACAAAAAAGTAAAAATACAAATAATTTTCTGTAGAGTTTATTTTGTTTTTCTCCTTTCAGTTCTATATTCTTTTTTAAACAATTCTTTAACTTCTATGTGGCCTCAAGTAAAAGAAAGGATTTTTGAAGTTCTGCAAAATAGTCATGTGTTTGGATGATGACATTCTTGTCCAATGTGACCTATTGTCCAAGTTTGGAAATAAAAAAAAAAAAAAGGTCACTGGGGCCAAATCTCAAGATTTTCAGGGATTTTGTAATAATTTAAACTTTAAGTCCATAATTTTGGCCATCACATCTGTTTAGTTGAGCACCTGTGCACTGCCCCGATGAAACAGGATCTTTTTCTTTTTCAAATGAGGACATTTTATGAATTTCTTCGCTTAACCAGTGTAATAATGATGCATAGTATTGCTGCAGTTATTGCTTGTACTTTTTACAAGTGATGTCAATGATTCCATGTGTATCCAAAAAAAATTCTGTCTTTCACTTTGTCAGTCAATTTAACCGTCTTCTCCTGAGCTTGTTAACCTTCAAAACCCACTGTTTATACTGTTCCTATATTTCTAGTAGGGGCGGATCCAGGTGGGCTAAGGAGCTAAAGCCCCCCACCCCCACAAAAGTATCTCGACCCACCTCTTACATCGTAATTTTGGAAATTTTTTTTTTAGCTCTACGGATTTGATGCTCAAGGATACTATAAAGACTGCCCTTTGCCTGACTCAAGCCCTCCCAAAAACCAAAATCAAGTCCCTCCCCCCAGCTCAAATCCACTGAAGCCAATCTCGCCCCCTAAACCAAAGGCTGCTCAAGCGGCTCCCAAATCAAAATCCTGGATATGCCCTTGGTTTCTAGAGTATGGCAGAGTATCAATGCAGAAACTCTTTATGGTTGCAACAGAAAAGCATCACAACAGCCTCAGAGTCAACTATACAATTGCGCTTATTATCCACTGAGAGCAAATGCAGAACCCATCATGGCGAAACTTTTTTCCCACATAATTTTTCATGCTGAATTGAATAAATTGTACCTTGAAAAATTCTTGTGGCCTCTACTATTTTGCTCACTTTGATTTTTCAACAACTTAAAACCATATCATGGATTTTGATGATTTCTAGGATGGTTACTTCCACTGGATGTCTTAAATGTTGTTATCTTGCTGGCAATGTTTAA
>JARYHS010009426.1:0-19372 GCA_031002005.1 Vandiemenella viatica
AAAAATGTAAACTCTATTTCCAAATTACAAAAATGATCTGTAAAGATAGTAGGAAAAACTTCAAGGAGACCCATTTGTAAGGAAATATTCAGAAAATTAGGCATCCTGACAGATCCATCCTGTTATATCTTTAAATCAATCATGCATACAAAAAATAACTCACTAGACTTTACCACAAACAGTTCCATCTATGTATATTCCACGAGATCAAAAAATGATCTCCACATAGGAAGTAAATAAAAAAGTAAATGTCTAAAAAGTTTTTTTACACAAGGGAGTGAAATTTACAACAAACTGCCAGTGGAAATTAAGGGAGGAAAAAACCTGGAAAGGCTAGAGATGTAGCTAGTAGAAAACTTTATTATTCCGTAGAAGATTATTTAAAATAAGTCAAATTATATAAAACAGCTGTGCTTAATAAACTAGTAGTTATAGATAAATTGTATCTATATGCCATACATTTATAGATGAATTTACAAATTATATACCTTATATATTAAAAATAAAAATGATGAAACCAATATACATGAACATCTATCGCATGATTAAAATAAATAAATAAATAAAAAAAAAAACTAAATTCACATTTATAGATTAGAGCGTAGAATGGTATTTATTTGTGGGGATTTAATTTTACCAAGTATCAACTGGAGGGGGATTAAAATTAATAACACGAGGGAACAGAGATTTGCAAATACGTTAGTAAGGAAGGAGATTTTAAGAGTGATAGAACAGAACACAAGGGGAGCAAACATGTTGGATACCTTCCTAATAAGGACAGATGATAAACTTTGGCGGTATCAAGTAACTTAAGGTATACGTGATCACAATGCATTACTGATAGATATAAGGGGATGCAGTAAACCAGTGGCCAAAATTGAAGGAGGGAATGGGTACCTACAATTATAAGAAGGCACAACTTTGGAATGGAAAATGTATTTTAGGGAAAGGTTCAGCAAATGGAAGGACGGCACAAGTATGGTGGCAATAAAGTGGGAGGAATTTAAGATGATAATAAAAAAAATGGTTAGCATATATTTATTCAAAAACAGAAAATAAAGAGAAGTACAGTAGAGAGGTGAGGAGGGTAAAGGGGTTAGTGATACAAGATCACAACAGAATTAAGATACAGGAAAGCATTGGGGAATACTTAAACAATTAAACAAGCAATATTAATAACAACAATGAGAAAAGCTAAAGAAGGTTTTATAAAGAATGATATCGGTGCAGGGAGTCCACTGATTGATGCATCTATAAATTTCTATACCTATGCTAGAAAACTTAGGGGAGGGGAAGGTATTCACACAACTGTATTTAAGAATGGAGTTCATGTTACTGAGGATTTTAAGACATTGAGTGTCTGGTTTAATGAGACCACTAGGGACTATTACCCTGTAATGGGAGGGAATAAATCAGAGGAGAGTCTCTAGATAAGTATAAAATAGGAAACTACAAAATTTGAAATAGATCCTCCAGAATTTGAGAGAACTTAAAAAAAAAAAAAAAAAAAAAGATGAAAGGTGCTGGTTTAGATAATATTACTACACATGTATTAAAGATCATACCTTACTTTGAAACTTTTTTCAAATGAGTCTGGAGTCTTACAGCGTATCAGTGCATCGGAAAAGTGCAATAGTAGTACCGGTTCACAAAAAGAGACAAACAGAATTGAAAATTACAGGCCGACTAGTTTGGCATGAGTGATAGGCTATATGATGGAGAAATTGATATGATACTATATCAGAAATGTCTGTGCGGAAAGAGTTTTGTAATCGACAACATGGCTGGATTTATTCATTCGTTCCTTTTATTTGGTCCCATATACCATTTACATACTATGAGCTATATAATTAATTAGAACAACTCAAAGGTACATTAAATTCCATAGTATTTGCTTAGCAAATTAATGTCTTAATTTAAGTAATAATTCTCTAATCATACATTTTAATTTATGTTAGTTGGTTGATTTTCAAATATTTGTACTATAGATTTACTTTATTATTTTTACTTTATTATATATGTCACCAACAAATATGTGTTAAGATATCAGCTGTAATTATATACTCTTAACTGAAGCAAATTTTTATTCATGTCTTTGTTTCCCTTGTTTAATCAATTAAAAACTCTATTTGAGTAGAAGGCTTTATCACAAAGCACTCTTTAAGCTTCTGCTTGATTTGTTCTCTCTTAATACTGATTATTCTTAAATCTGTTGGAAGCTTATTGAACAATTGGGTCTAGAATAGGAAGGACTAATTTCAATTTTTTTGTTTTTAGTATTTGTAAGTTGAAATCAGTTTTATCTTAGAGCATGAAATCAGTGTATTATGTATATGTGTAAGAACCTTAAAATCCTTTTTTTTTTTTTTTACTTGAAACCATTTATTTCTATTAGTATAGTTTGTGCATTTTTTGATATGCTCATCATATTATCCTTTTACGCAAAAATATTCATGTTAATCTCAGATGGTAGCCTCCATGTAAGATATTTCCAATGAATTTGACAAGGGAGGCCAAGTTGATAGTGTAGCAATAGATCTTTCTAAGGCATTTGACAAAGTGAGCAATAAAATTGTTTTAAATAAGTTAAAAACTATTGGAATGGATGAAAACATGATGTATTGGAAAGAAAAATACTTAAAAGGCAGGAAAATGTAGGAGTTTGAAATATATTATCAAAAGAGGTGGAAGTGAAAATCGGAGTGACACAGTATTGGGACCATTACTATTAATCATTCTGGTGAATAATTGTGTTGATGGGTTATTGTCAGAATTTAGATTGTTTGCATATGACTTAATGGTATACAATAGAATAAAGAAACAGGAGAGAATTATGAAGAGATGTGTGGTGATCTGACTAGAGTATCTGTATGGGTAGGTCAGCATGGAATGAAGATAAATGCCAAGAAGAGTCAGCTTATTAGGTACACAGATAAAAAAATAAAGGTTAATTAAGATTATATCGTATGGTCGGAATTGCTTGTTGAAGGCTAAAATTGGAAAACCTTTGAATAATGTTTGACAGTAAACTTAACTGGACAGAGCATTTTGGGCAGGTGGTAGGAATATGTTACAAAATCACTCATTTACTGGAGAGAGTACCAGCAGAGTGTCTTTCGTGGCAGTGAGTGTGCGCACTTCTAGAGACTGTGTTATCGAGGCATTTTGATCAGAGATTTGAAGACAGACATTAAGGAATTGGGTTACAGACCATAGCTCGAATATGGTGGTGCAGAGTGGGGCTGAAATTTTGAGTATCAGATATGGTAGTTGGAGGGCTTACTAGGAAGAGCAGCTAGATTTGTTTGTGGAAATTATCACAGCATCCAGCCAGGAGCTAGATTGGTACTCATTGGAGGAAAGGAGGGGGGTGAAGAAAGCGCTGGGAGTGTACAAGTGTTACAGATGGGGCTTGGAAAGATATTGGTCAAAGTATTAAAAATGGTGCCGGGTAAGGGTGTTAGGGATTGGAATAAAATACCAAGTGATTAATAATTTACCAAAAACGCCGAGGGAATTAAAATTATAATTAGTAAATCCCATATGTTGATGGGGCAGGGATTTTAACACTCAGAGTATGTGAAATAATTTAAAGATAACAAAAATGGTGTAATTAGAATAGTAAGGGAATATGATCTGCATAGCAAATAAATAAATAATAATAATACCATCCTTAAAACCGGTGGTTGTCAAACAATGGAGGAACAGATCAAAACTGTTCGATGGCACAGTCTCCGGAACAATGGACACTCACTGCTGCGAAAGCATTACTCTGGAGGTAAAGCAAAACATCGCCCACAGAGGCTGAAAACAACGAAGTGGATGTAACCAGCCATCTGCAACGTACACAGTGCCTCGAATCAGCCCTTTGAAGGATCCACTTTGGGTCCAGAATGTTGGCACCAACAGCAGCTGAAGTGACGCAGCGGAATACCACAAAGTGGGTAAAATGTTACATCATAATGCCTACGAAAGCCTCAAATCAGGTAAGTAACATCAGATTACAAAAATTATTTTTTTCCATTTAAAATAATGGACCTGATGGCTCATACTCATACATCATCCTGTAATCTGGATTTGTTCGTAATGATCCACGTGTATTAAAAATAAACGCGATAAAAACTATAGGTTTGAGTTTTACTATCATCTTCAGAGACATTTATAAGTGCTCTTAGTTTCTGCAACTGGAAACCAATAATTGATTATGTACTCAACCATGGTCCATATATGAGAAGCCAGGTTCTGCCTGACACTGACCAGGATGGAGGAGTAGTAACACTTCTAGTTGACCTTGTGAGAGCAACGGTGGCTCTAAAAGCGGACGAGGTACCTAATTATCCAACGGATGAGAAAGTGGATAAACTTTCGTTATTACAGTTTGTATTAAAATAAAAAATATTTTCGTTTCTGATAACGTACACATTGGCCGTTCATACGTCTTTGCTCTAACTGGATTTAATCATAATTATTCAGGAATATAAAAAATATATGCAATGAAAGCTATAAAACTAACCTTGCTTATTAACATTTATGTCTTCTTCGGTGTCATAATCGGCCAGTGATTTCAGTTCTGCTAAATTCAACATTTCAAGAAGCTCTGTCGCCACTTTTATATCTTCTTCCATCATCCTGCAACGAAAGTTCAAAGTTACAGCCTATAAGTTGAACAACTGTCAGTATTAAATATAATGCACAGTGAAAGAATTTTACTTAGCTAAGAAATAGTACAAACATATATTGTAAGTACTGTTAGCCTAATGTATCATTATCCACATACTCTTGTCAATGAGATAAGTGATCTTCAATGTCAGTATAATTTATTTTTAGTTTCTTGACGCTCTTCCAAGATGCTGACGGTGGAACACGTTTAAAGATTTTTTTTTTTTTTATATATAATTTCTGTTCATCAAACTAATCAAAAAAGAAATATCCAAGGTAGTTAAACAAATTATTGATTGATACAGTTCTCGGAGCATTACAAGTGACAAATTTACTAAAAGGATTTACAACAACTATTTTATCTAAAGTCGTTGGCTGCTATATCAAAATACAGTATTACGTTGGCAAAGTTGCTTAATAGGTCCAACAAACCACAGGGCGGCGCTGCGGTGACTTCAGTACTTACTGCCACTAGATAACACTAACAGCAATCAGGTACAATCCACTCCAATACAAGGTAGAAATGAACCTATAATACAACTCACCCGTGTTCGCGATTAATGAAAACGCACTAACAGCCAATTTTTCTTCCAAATGAAAGCTGTTAAGTCTCAGAACTGCTAAGTAATTGTATTACTTGAAGCAAAAGTGAAAAAAATTAAGTAAGTTATTATTTTATGGACCTGTCTTGTCGATAAATATTTTCCACATTGCCAAATGTTAACTTCAAATAAATAATATTTACCCCAGTGGTTTCTATGTTTCTATTTTTCTCCGGGACACATAAGGCAAGTAAACTAGGATCATTTTAATGTAACGATTAAATGAACTTATAGTACAAATCGCCCGTATTCGCGAGTACTGAAAATATGCTAACTACAGTAAGTCATTATTTTTTCCCAAAATCCAGGTTTGTTATGTAATTGTATTGCCTTAAACACAAGTGGAAAATGAGAGGTTTTGAGCTCTGTGAATATTTTATGGATCTGTACTGTCGGCCAGCCGTATATTTGATCTTTATTTATACAATTTCTTGTTTTTAGAAGGTAAATACTGTAAACACTAACAGCAAATGTAGTTTGCAAACTGTGATTAAATCCGAACTCATCAAGAATTTGATAATGAATGTAAATCTTTTTAAACGTTGTGCGCCATTAACAAAGTATTTTGACATTTTAATGCTTAAGGTCAGTGACTTTTAAGTTACAAGCAACCAGCAACAGGTCACGTAGGAATTTGCTGGCTGTCTTTCCAGATGTGCAGCCTTGCCGTTTTTCCTAGAAAATTTGACCCCACTACTAGAGTGGTCATTGTACCATTCCTTGCAGAGACACATCCTAGCAGCAGTTGGCGTGTGTATTTGTCGTTTTTGGTGTTGCTTTTACTGTATTACTCGTACTTTGTTAATCATGCTAGTACGTGGGAGGCCTCAAAAACATTGTTCTATTGTAAAAGATCACGAAATTATTACAATCACCTGTTACTATTGGGAGAGATGGAATGTTCAAAGTCCTATGCTTGCACTTCAGAGCAAGGCCGTAGCTACTATGGGGCTAGGCGACCCTCAAGCATACCTCAAGGGGCCCCTAAGCGCACCTCAAGCGCAGTTTAGAGGGCCCACGAGCCTTCACGGCAAACTGGCGACCTATTTTTTTTTTAGCTCTACCGTCGTCTAAGGGGCCCCTGAGAACACTGGAGCCCCTCACTAAGGGCCCTCGCTGCTCTGGGGGGCCCCAACCACTGCTCAAGGGCCCCTAAAGAACAATTCAAGGGCCCCTATCCTCAGTTCAGGGGGCCACTACCAGCACACAAAGCAAAAAAAGGTCGCCCGTCTGGCCTGTGGGCCCAAAATAATTTTTTTTGCACCGGGGCCCTTGTTGACCTAGCTACGCCACTGTTCAGAGGAATGGTTTAGAAATATTAAGTTGGTTTGCCAGACGTAAATTATAGGCAATACATCCAACTGCCCCATGTGCGCAATTTCCATCACTTTTTGCAAACGTAGTCAATGTTTTGACACATACATGTGGGCGTTCAGGCAATGTGGAGCAAGGAAAAATGTACACTTTGGGTTTTTGTTTTTTCTTTTTTTAAAAAAGAAATAAAAGTAAGCTTGCACTGCCCAAATAATAATTTTTATATACTGTTGGATAAGAAACATGTCGCATGTAGATTCTGCTTGGGAAGCTGGAATAAGTCCAGATTCTACGCATACAAAGGTAGACTAAAACAACTATTGTCGCGAAATACGTGCGCTGTGGGTTGCGGCACATCCAGTAGAGATTGGCGGCTTTGACAAAATCGGTGATTCTATAGTAGTGGAAATAGAGGAAACACATTTTTTTTTTTCACAGGAAGTACCACCCTGGCGAAATGAGAGACATACAATGCGTTTTCGGAGGCATTCAACGAGGAACCAAGAAGTGTTTTGTCGTCGAGGCGGCCGACAAAACGGAAGAAACGTTGTTATTTCACATTCGGCGACATATCCTTCCGAGCAAATTAATTACGATGAATGAATTTCCGTCATACCGTAATTTAGGGGGAGCTTATGGGGACATATATGCCCACGAGGTCGTCATCCATAAGGAAAACTTCGTAGAACCGGACAATCCGCAAATACACACACAAAGTGTTGATAGTTTTAGGTCGCGGATCAAGAGAAAAGCTAAATTTCAGTAGGACACGTCGGGTGAACTCATTTTAGTTCCTAGATTCCCTTACTCTCCCACCTGTAATGATAACGACGTTGGCAATGCGTAAAAACAGAAAATATGATATAAAAAAATACTTGGAGACTAAGAAATAGTCTTCCTGGAGGTCGTAGGGGCTAAGGCGCAGGCCACAAGGGATTAGCTGGTTCGAGCTCAAGTGGGGGAAGAAATTCAACCACCTTCTCTGAGATCGCTTGGTCCCCTCGATGTCTTCGCCAGCATTTGGACTATTGTGCTTTTATAAGAATTAATCGTCAGTCACAAAACGCGTAGAACACGTTACGATTTATATCTTGGAGTTTATAGTAGAACCAAATATTCTGAAGAGGTTCATGGCAAAACACCGAAATTCACAATTCCCTTGGTGGTTACAAAATATCCGCAGTAACGGGACCTAACAACAAGGCAGTAAACCACAAGGCAAAGAAAATACGACTTTAAATCAACACCCAAGCCAAAAACGAATATTCCATACCCTGGAATGTTGTCATTCTAAGGAGCAGGTCCAGCCACGGCATTTTACCTTCACACCCCCAAATACCTACAAAGTCTGGCTGTCAGACCTATATGTGAGTTAGGTTTAAAGATATAGAGTGCGGATGTCGGTGAAAAACACAGTGCAGATTTTTAAATAAAATTATTAAAAACGAATAAAATCATTTTTAATTATTTATTTATTTTCTTTAACTTCCAATGCTACCTGGATAATCAAAAAGTCGTCACAACAAAATCATCTACGTCACAAATAGATTTTAAATAAGGAATCACCATACACAAAGCCCAAGTAAACATTTTAGTTTGTTCACAGGAACCCACTTTATTTTCGTCATTTGCAAGGGGAAAAAAGTTGCCTCTCGATATTAATATTCGTAAACAGAAGTTTTCAACTAATGTTTGTGATACGACCTTCCGGAAAAATGAGCGGCTGATAAGAGATAAGGTCAAGAAGATAAGCCGTAGGCCGCTGATAATCTACTGAATCGACGTAGAAGTTAAAACATAAAAGAAACAGAAATATATCGATTTCAACTTAAAGGACAATAATTTGCAGTACCATCATTATAGATGGCATTACGACCTCAAACAGATGATAATAACTGACGAATCGAGTAGATAAGGTAAATTCTGGAACGATTCAATCAAATCGTACCATTCGAATGCCGGAATAGAAATGCCTTGGCCCAATTCTTCTCGTTATTTGTCCCCAGTTTTGTCCACCTGACATCGAAATCAGCGAAGCGTTAAGCCAAAAAAAAAAAGTCAGAACTGATCCTAAAAAAATAAAACCATTGGAAGCGTATGGAAAACTATTTTTTTGCTTCTGTTTAAACGTCGTTAGAGGCGGGAAAGAAGCTAGGGTCAAGGAAAGGGAAGGAATTCATCCATGGCACTTGAGGGAAACATTCAGGCATTCACCTGGTGTGATTTGGGGAAACCATGGAAAATAAAAATCTGGATAGCCTGACAGGTATTCGAACTGACGTCCTCCCGAATGCGAGGCCAGACCGTTGCCGCTCACCAACCACTCTCGGTGAGACGAAAATAATCTCTTTCTAACAAGAAATGGAATACGCTATCTGATAGTCGATTTTGGCTAGGTGACAATTTCGTGATCTTAGTCCATCTAAATAAACTTTTCGGTGATGTATTCTGAATATGGAGCTGCCTAGCTGTATGTTAAAGTAGTTTCAGAGGAACTTGAAAAGTCCGGCGAAGATTGTTACGTGTATGTGAAACTACATTAGAATGCAGCATGGTTGTGGCTTAACCTTAGCCCAGTAAGACTGCAAGGGAGACATTGAATGGACAGTAATAATAAACTCTACCGTGAAGTCACTAACACCATCTCGACCTTTAAGTAAATTTTGTATCCATCTTGTATATTGCGCCCTATGAAAAGAGTTCAAAATATGGGGGTTCCAACAAAACCTCACCAAATCTCACAAAGTGGGAGGAGATCGATAAAAATATCACGTCAACTATTTTTTTCAGATTTCCGTCCTCCATTCAAAGAATATTCTGCTGCTCTGGGATATAGAGATAAGAAAAAAAAGGTGAGCCCCTCTTCAAACGTTATCTTGCGTTCGGGAGAGGGGGGTCCCACCAAATCTCAGCAAGGGGAGGGGGTTAAAATTGAAAGAAAAACACCTCACGTAATAATGGACGCCCCATAAACAAAAATACATCAGAGTTAATAAGTTATACAGAGGAAATATAATGCAGAATTGAAGAATCGATGTACACTAGGGGATTGAGTAACCAACTTCGTGAAGCTGGTTAAATGGCTATACAAGCTGAAAGCCATTTCTTTAACCATAAATACAAAAGCTAGGATCGGACGTGGTTTCATCTGAAACTTAAAGCATGACAGTCACTTTTTGTTTGGAGAACAGACTCCCAAATTATACTGGAATCATCATCATACAGCTCAGTACGAGAGAATCTGACGAAAATGTTTCAGATGTTATGTGACGGAAATGAATCATAGTTACAGCCAGTCGGTTTTTGCCAAATGCGTTGCGGTTAGTAACAATAATTTCGTTTAATCTTCCTAGGAGCTAGTCAACTGATTTTATATCCGGCTACGTAATCCTTCCCTATCGAAGCCACTTATTCTAACCCAGTACTTCTACCCGTCATAGGGCCCTACAATTTAACGGGGTATCTGAACCACGCTAGCGTTCTGGGGTACTTCATACAAGAAAACATACTTTGCTAGAGATGAAATTTTGTCAAGGGTATTTTAAATTGTCAGGCGAGAACGGTATTCGAACCAAGGACCTTCAAACCTCCATTTGAAGACTTTATCCGCTGAGCCAATAGACCACTCACATTACAGATTTGACTACTACATTATGATAACTAGAGACCGGATTAAGTGCATTTGTATGTTTGCATATGCATTTGCATGTTAAGCCCATATTCACCAGTTATTGCATATAATAAAAACCTAGAGATGATGCATATATTTTCACTATACTTTATTTTTCAGTAGTGTACGTAGTTAATAAATAATATCTTACGCTGTAGCCGGCAAAACCTACTAGCAGCACAACTCTTTGTCTACGACGACTCCCTGAAGAACTGTGACCCACGTTTGGGAATGTAAATAAACTGATTTCATTAACAAAGAAAGCGTTCTCGTAATAATGCCCATAAAAAAAAAATGCCAAATATGCCTTTCGCTCTAGAACCAGTGGTAACTCGATGGGCGACATGGGTTGAAGCTGTACTGTCTCACAATGAACATTTCGAGGCCATTAAAGGTGTAGTAAACGAATTTGATAGTGGAGAGGTTATGACAGTTTGTCAGTGCAAGGAGGCATTTAACAATTCTAGTATTGAAGCCATAGCTGTGATTAGCATTCGTTTTTCCACATACTTGCGAGCAGTGGCGGATCCAAGTCCTCAAAATCCATGTCGTCGGGAGTGACCTTGGTGCCTTTGTGGAGGGCCTCAGCCCCCAAGCCCCCCCCCCCCCACTGGATCCGCCACTGCTTGCGAGTATTAAAAAGCTTGAAACTGAAGGTTTGATGTTGACTGAATCTATTCAGTTAATGAACAAAATCCGCATTGCCAGAGGTATTCCTGTGTAAACTTGAAGTTTGAAAATGTTTTGAACCTTTGTGTCAAATTGAGTTTTAGTAATAGGACGGGTGAAATTTTTCCAGAAATAATGACTACTAACGCAGCACCCAATTTGAAATACTGCCCAGTTATGTCAGTGATTGTTGAACGGTCCATTTCCACTTACAAAAATATTTTGAGAGATCCAAGAAACAATCTTACTACTGAATATTTGGAATAGTACCCGATTGTTTAATTTACAAAAAATGTGAAAAAGTATTAACAATTGTTAATTATCGAATTTATAAATGTGTTATTCAACTACTTACCTACTAATTACATGATGATTTTGAAATTTAAAAAAAAAAACTAAAAATTACCATTTTGTATTATATAATGTTGCATATTTTGACACTTTTCACACGTTTCATGTATATTTCTAGCCTTTTGTGGTGCATATAATCTGGTCTCTAGTAATAACTGTACAATTCAAGGAAGTTGAAGGATTCAAATATTTGGGAAGTTTGATTGAAATAAATGAACGAATCATGCTGGAAATAAGTGAAGGATGAAGAAATGCTGATCGCTTTTTTTTTAAATAAAAAAGAAGTATTAGTGGCATGATATGGAGTAGAAATGAACCTCAAAAGAGCAAGAAAGTAATCCATGAAACTTACTATGTGCCGATTTTGACATATGGATTGAAAGCATTGATCATGAAAGAGAGTACAATCTACAGAAAGTAATAGAATAGGAGTAACAAGAATGGACAGAATGAGAAATGAGAAAATCAGGGAGATGATGCAGATAATCAAGAAGGAACTGTTTCAACAAGCAATAGAGAAATAAAGGTTACAAGTTAATTGTCATATTAGAGCCATGGAACAGGAGAAGATATTAAATATTATACTGGATGTGGAACTGAAAAGGAAGAAAATCAAAGGAATACCGAGAGACACATAGGTGAAAGATGTTGAAAAGTGTGTAGAGGAAAGGAGGGATTGGATGACAGTAGAAAGCTCTTGTTCTAAGCAGCACCGGTCAATGGTTGCAAGCTACTCAGGATGAAGTTGATGTCCACTATACTGTGATGAAAAATTTATCACAATTCGTTACTACCTGTTACCCGCTACTTCGTACGCGTAGACTTTGAATTTTATTGCTGGAATTGGAAAAAGAAAGCTGTGAGTTACCTAAAAGATGTCCCATGGGGCAGGGAGACTGGATATTAATGACGACGAAGCCATCACCATACCATTCTACCATTCAACCTGTGTCATGGAGAGAACTAATTGCAACATTTTTAAAAGTAGCAACAAATTAATGAGACTTAACTGCGGTAAACTGCCTACCGCAATTCCTCCGGAAGACTTTTGTTTGTGGTTTAAAATTATGTCACTTTCTGGGAACATATTATTTGGAACCGTTTTGCTCACATTGTTTTTGCTTTTCCTGTCCTTTACTAAAATATGTATACTTTGGAGGTTGGAAACCTTTGTGTTAGCTGCATGGGGAAAAGTACGTCTTTTCTGAGTGTGCCCCTGCTACTTTCATTATCTGTTCCTGAACTTTATTGATATCCATCGCAAAGGCTAATTTTAGTGGTAACTGTGGTCTTTAAAACTGGAAAACTAGGTATGTCGAAATTATTGGGAGTCAAAGAATCAACACAGTACCTTTTGAAAATCCATTTATGATCCCAGATTTTATTACTTTAATCTCGATTGTTTTATTTGTAATCGGGTGTCATTGCACAGTGGCAGTGCATCGAGGTTGCGCATAAGTAGTACGGGAACACCATTTTTTAATCTTAATTTATAAGAAGGCAATCCAGGAAACTCTAAAGACTTAAGGAAATCTGTAGGATATGTGGTAACTTATGCACCGATAGATATTCTACTATTTCGCCCTGCACTTGCGCCATTATTTATTTATTAATTTATTCGTCCAACAGTTTCGTTAGTCGGAGCTAAAATTACTTGTGACTGCATATGAAATTAGTGGACAGATTATACACAAACCGACTGCGAAAGAAACACAGCCTTAGCGACCGAAATAACATAAAAAGAAGTAAACGCGCATGGCAATGTTGCCCTGGAGATCCCAAAGGATTCGATAACAAACTTAACTGGGCAACACACATTGACAAGGTAGTAGGAAAAAGTTTAGAAATTTCCACTTGCTGGAGAGAGTGATGAGGGAATATACGAGAGAAGTAAAGATATCTATATATCTATAAATGAGAAAACGAGAAAGTTCGGATGTGTGTTTGGATGTACGTCTGGCAGTCAATCACGCCTTAATAACACAACATATTTAAATGAAATTTGGCATGAAGTCAGTTAATTGCGTGCGAAGTGTTATAGGATAGATTTTATCCCGCAAAAACGCATAGTTCTTTTAGAAATTGCCATTAATATCAATTCGGAAGCAACAAAGAGTTTCCTACTTCGTAGACAGCCGTGCAACGTTTACTCTTTACTTTTTACATAAATCGCAAACACTGCTTTTCAGAAATAAAAATGGAAACTTCTTACATATGCAAGTTTGTGTTTAGTTTAAAAGCCATAAAACTGATGCACTTGAGAAAAAATAGTTTGGAAGCAGGAATTATAAATATGTACTTAACCTTAAATTAAAAAAGGTAGGTACTGTTGTTAAGTTCGTAAAGAGATTTTTTCATTTGCGTTAGTATGACATCTCAAATATTGCACCATAATTTCGATCGTAATATACTAAATGTGAAAAATCAGAGCTTGGAAAAAAAAAACGTGAAATGCTATGATTATACCAGCACGAAAGTCGATTTACTAAAAGTGTAAAATGGCGGTGCTCGAAATGTCGTATTTATAAAAATGTTACGGATTCCATTCTATCTCGGTTTAATTTATTTCCTGTGTGTCTTCTTTTTTTCCACTCTACATTCTCTGTAATATTACAAATTATTAACAAACCCTTTTTTGTTCAAAATTTTTGTATAAATCAGTACAAATAGTAGACTATGATTTAGGAAACAGTGCTTTTTACTTACTGTTCAATTTCTACAAATATCTAATAAATCCGGTACAAGTTTACGTCGCGATACACGACGATGCTAACTTAGGATAAAATAATTGTTTCAATGCGCGTGTGGTTGAGGTTTTGAATTTGTAGCGCCAATAATATTGTGGTTACATTGATATTCAGCCTGGACCATAATGAAAACTGAATGTTTTTGTCACAGCCAGTGGCATGAGAAATTTAGTTATCAGTTATTTAAGCAAATATCATAAGCACTATGTCACGTTGTGACGTTATGTATCGCCACGTAAACTACTCCAGTAAATCCTTCACTTAAAACGAATGTATTCAATGGCCTAACGTAGAGACATGTTTCATGAAGCAATATTGCAAGTCGTTTACAACGCGATACACCTCCTTTACACGGAGCTTATGAAAGCTGCTTATTTATTACTAATAATAACTAAATGACTTCTGCCTTATACTGTAACAAAAACATTCTGGTCCAGGAAGCATTTCAACCTAACCACTATCTCTGCTAATATTGCCGCTACAAAATCAAACGTTATGAACACACCTCAACACATTAAATGCATTGGAACTGTATTTCGAATAGTAACAGATTTTTCTATATCAAGATTCCTAATTAGTGTAGCATAAATTACTATCACAATTAATTTCATTATACGCCTTACTAAATCACGAGCAGTAACAGTCACCTTATCGCGATGTAAGCTTGACCAGTAATATTAACAAAAATTGTCTTAGAGTTGCAGAGAATTATGAACTTTCCGTTGTACACTGTAATTTACAAGCATTTTAGTATAAATTTTTTAATTATTTAACTGCAATAATGAATGAAGTTTCATATGTATTCAGTATTTATTTTCCTGCGATCTGAAATAATAATTCACGTTTCTAATGTATTAATGCGCGAGTGATAGAAGCTTTGATTTTCTAGCGGTATTATTAGCGGAGTTTTTCACTTTGTTGAAATGCAGCCTGGACCAAAATGAGAACTGAAACATTATTAATAGTTTAAGCTTCTTTCACGAGCACCATTTTAGTGACGTCATGTATCGCTTTATAATGATATTGTATCAAAAGATATATAATAAGCTTGGATGATTTAGCAGAACACACGGCATTGCTCGAAGTAAATTTTTGAAATTTATAAATGTTTTATTCATATAGTGGAGAGTCAGAAAAGCAGAGTGGTGATTTGCCGGTAGACATTCAATTCTGTTTGCAGATTCAGAAACCTATTGTGAATAAAGAATCTATTACTACTTTAACATTGTAATTTATATTTCAGAGAAGAATTAATGGATCGAAACGAACAAACTATAGTATACTGATCTACATGCAGTCAACTGTTTTCACAGATAGAGAAACGAACATTAACACTGAACATTATGAATAAAAGAATCAATTATTACTATAATACCTAAATTTCTGATTTAAAACAGAATTAATTGATGGAACCCACATATCTTCAAAACAAAATTAAGATTCGGAGAGCAAATTAAGTTAACTTAAAAAAAATATATACATTTTTAGTTTCGCAATTTTTTAACGAGATCAACGTCCTTGGGTATTTATTTGCTCTTTGAATGTTAGTAAATTTTTTGGATGTTTAGTCGCTTCCATCATATTTTGAGGTTTTGAGTTTCCATTTTAATTAATGGAAACTCAATTAATTTTTATTCGCAAGTCTTGAAATTAGTAATTTTAAGAGATGCCGGGTAAACGAAATTCAAATCTCTCAATGAAATGTAAGAAAACTACGGCTGTGAAAAAAGCCAAAACCCAGGAACAAATCCTCTAGCAGAGTTGCACAGGGTTGAGCACTTAGCACGTATTGCGGCTTCTGGAGATGCTGAATTGCCGGAGCAGTCACAAGTTGGGCGACAACACCAAAATGAACGCTTGGTGTCTGGAAGATCACACCGGGAAAATCGCGAGCTCGGTGCTTGCTAAGAGCAAGCGGATTGGCAATCGATCTCAAAAGCTTCTGAAACACCGAAGCAAACAAAAAGACGGCAATAACAATATGCCACATATTTGGCATTGCAACGAGTTGCTGAAACACCTGAACAAACGTGAGCTCATTTCTAATGTTTTCCCGAGCATTCAACTAAATATTATCAATGACGAAAACTGGTTATGTGAGAAGACAATACTTGCCCCGAAAAATGATTCTGGAGCAAAAAAAAAAAAAAAAATACATATATATATATATATATATTAGAGGAAATAGTCGGGGAAGTGACAACACACTCTTCCATCAATACAGTAAGGTTAACTGACGAAGCTGCTACCTACCCCGTCGAGTTTTCAAATTCCTTCGAGTTATCTGGGCTATCGTCCCATAAATTCGAGCTTAAGGTTGGCACTCGAGGTCTCCTGATGCGTAATCTCGACCCCCCCCCCTCCCCTCAAGGTATTGTAATGGCACCAGATTACACATCACAGTACTAGGAAGAAACATTGTGAAGGCGACACTTCTTACCGGTGCATCTAAAGGGGAAGCCGTTATAATTCCGCGTATCCCAATTATTCCCAGTAATATTCCCTTTGAATTTAAAACATTACAGTTCCCATTAAAAATTTCATTTTCAATGACAATTAATAAATCGCAAGGTCAAACGTTGAAATTGGTGGGAATACACTTGGATACTCACTGCTTTTCCTTTGGTCAACTATATGTTGCCTGCTCGCGGGTGCAAAAAAATTTACATGTTTTTTCAGAAAATAACAAATCCTACAATATATATACCGATGTATTAAACTGAAAATACTACTAACATACAGAATGTTTTTATTGTTTTAAAAGTTCGATGAAGTTGTTTGGAACAAATACATTTTTGTTATTTTATTGCATTACTACTACCATCACCAATAAAAATAGCTCTAAAATTAATTGTATGGTCATATTGACCTGGTGGCAAGGCTTCATTACGTCTACGCAATCAGCCCCTTTCGTAGCCACTTAACCTAACTCAGTAATCCTACTGGGCATAGAGGACCTAAGTTCAACGAGGAATCAGAACCACGTGAGCATTCTGGCACACTTCACATCACACAACAACCTGTGCCAGAGGTGAAGGTCGAGCTAAGGACCTATGAAAACCCTCTGCGAGACTGGGATTCAAGCTGGGGACTTTTCCATGTCCAGTTGGACGCCCTAACCACTGAGCGACCAGACCTCTCAACAAAATCTTATATTACAACACTCTTCCACGCGGACGAAGTCGCGGGTAACTGCTAGTTGGGATATAAAACTTTGGTCAGACCATTGCTTGAATATGGAAGTGTAGTATGGGATCCACAATTTGAGTACCAAACACAGGAGTTGGAGGGCTTGCAAAGAGCTGCTAGATTTGTCTTTGGAAATTACCGCACAACACAATCAGCAACCAATAAAAGATCTGGAATGGGATTCATTGGAAGAGAGGAGGAGGGTGAAAGGAGTCGTACTGGTGATGAGGTGTAAGAATTAAAAGTAATTTAATTTAATTTAATTTAATTGCAATGGAGCACACGCTTCGGTGGCAATTTCCCTACACACCCAACTTCCCCCTATCCTACACTCACCTACATTTGCTCTCTACAAATTTAAACTTTAAATTCTTTTAACGTTTTCGGTAGGTTATTCATCATTCCCCTTGGTAACTCATTCCAATCCCTGACACCCTTACCTAAAAGAGAAAATCTTCCCACACCCTTGTGCCTGAAATCGAGTGCCAGCTTATGGTAATGGTCAACTTTTCCTTTCCATGAACTACTCTTCATACCTACTGCAATATCTTTCCATGCCTCATCGCCAGTATACGCCCTGTACACTCCCATTACCCTCCTCATCCTCCTCCTGTCTTGCAATGAATCCCATTCCAGCTCCTTTATCATATCTGTCACTGATTGCATTCTGCGATAATTTTGAGAAACAAATCTAGCAGCCCTTCTTTGCACCTTCTCCAACTCCTGTATTTGATACTCAAAATGTGGGTCCCATACTACGCTACCATATTCGAGCAATGGTCTTACCAATGTTTTGTAACCCAATTCCTTTACTTCTCTCGTGCATTCCCTCATCACTCTCTCCAACAAGTGCAGAATTTCGAAACCTTTCTTACCACCTGTCCAATGTGACCTGCCCAGTTAAGCTTGTTATCAAAGGTAATGCCAAGATATTTACATTTCAAGTCTTCAGCATGCAATATTTTCCCCACCTTATATTCATAATTAACCTTTTATTTTTTAGTTGTTTATCTAATAAGCTGACTCTTCTTTGCATTTATCTTCATCCCATGTTTACCAACCCAACTAGATATCCTATCCATATCACCCTGCAACTGTTTACACTCCTCTATCGTTTTGATCCTTTTATACAGCATTATGTCATGACCAGAAGTTGCCACAAGATTTCAGGCATAAGGATGTGGGAAGGTTTTTTTTTCATATGTAAGGGGGTCAAGGATTGGAATAATTTACCGAGACAAGTGATGATTAATTTACCAAAAACGGTGAAACAATTTAAAGCTGAATTTTGTAAAGGGTAAAAAATAGATACATAGAGAAATTACCTCCGGAGCGTGCGCTGCATCGCAATTAATTAAAATTAAATTAAGTTGTATAACCAACCTTTCGACTACATAAAAAAACTAACTTAGTCCACAACCCGAAGGTTGGTTGGATCCTCCCGAAAGAGGCATACTAGGCGATTGTGTCAGAGATAGGATGGTCAGTTCCTTTCCTCTGGGACCTACAATTTAACGTGGAATCCCAATTCAACTACATAACCCAAAGTAAAAAGGAAATATACTACAGTGACTAACCAGAGCCTTTAACAGCAGTAAAAAACAGTACAGCTAGCCAAAACGGTATTTGCACTTCATATTAATGGCAAATGTACAGTAAAAACGGTATGTTATGATAACTCATTTCCATTGAAAATAAAAATAAAATTTTTTCGGTATTGATCGCATCCAGTGCAATAACTTACTTCAGTCCACATGTAGTAATGATATCGTTCTAGAAACCAAATTAATATTTAAAACTACATTTACCGCGACTTATGCTACAACAAGAAGGGTCAGATGTCATTATAATACAGTCTAACCACAATCTCCACTAATATTGCTGCTCGAAACTCAAAAATTTTATCACAAGCTCATTAATATATTCGCGATCCCTGTTTTCAAATCATTACTATTTTAGATTCTTGTAAACCGCGGGCAAGTTATAGTAATTATTTTCCCTTCAACCTGTAAAATAAAACGTTTACAAACTACCGCACATTTAAAATGAAATTGTTGCTGGATGTAGCGTACTAGCTACACTTAGTCTGTACTAATATCACAAACGAGACAAAATTTTGCCTCGATCAGGAATTTTAGAAGTTTTAATTAATTACTTTTTAATTTAATTTA
>JARYHS010009427.1:0-21602 GCA_031002005.1 Vandiemenella viatica
AGGGTAGGAAGCGATTTCACGTTAAGGGTAAGTAAGGGGTAGATATATGGAAATTTACGAGTTTGTGGGTATGTATGTGAGTAAAATTTTATCCGTGTAGCAAATTTCAGCTTTCCACAACTACGGGAAGAACCTTAGAGTTTTGATGATCATCAGTCAGTGAGTGAATGAGTGAGTGACAAAATCGCTGTAGTTTGCATCCTAACAACAACCGAACTAAGAACACTATCGAAAAAAAATTTAGTACGTTTGCTAAGATTGCTGATATCTATGCACAACAGAAATTTGTGACATGTAACATAAATATGACCGAAGAAACTGAGGTTCAAAAATGGCCCGAATCGCTTCGAGAAAAGGGTAGGCAGTGCCGCCGTCGACTCGACTTGGCGGGTGCACTGCCGTGCACCCAAATTATTTTCGATTAAATGGTTCCAATATTTTTTTATGCGCCATTGTGCTTTCATTACATATTATCATCTTTCATTGCTGCAGTACCTTATTGATTCCTGATGTTTTTGAAATGTTCTAAGTTGATAATTGACTGTTTTGTATATTGAATAGCAATTTCAGTGCTGAATGTAATGTTCGACAATCGTACAAATTAGTTGCCACAAATACAGATGACGCGATTGCATATGCAACATTATTTTGTGCAAGTAGGGTTGCTAGTACGAAGGAAAAAAAGAAATGTTTTGCCTGTGCCTTCTCGCATACGCATTGAACCAGTTCTTGTTTGATTGAATGATGGTTGTTTCTTCTAATCACATCAAGGATTTCTATATCTTTAATCGTCCTGCAGACAACGCATAACATTTTGTAAATATTGATTCGATTATACCTTTAGGCCTACGTTTCAAAATTGGTTCGTAGTATTCGAAGTATATTGGTTGATCAATTTCGCAGGGCGATCAGGAATTTTACTGGTATTTATTTCGAAATACTTCGTTTACTACTATATCTATGTGGTATTTGTTTAGTTCAATATTTCGATAATTACTGTAGGTAACCGGGAGCTCCGTCAGTTTTTGGCATCTGACATATCGTTGACCTGCAAATTGCAGTGTCGTCGGTTGTCTTGCATTCCTCAGTCTTGCTGTCAGTGCTGCCAACTCTAAAAAAATATTTTATGTCAAATATACATTTAGAAAATTTCAAAAACATGCTAAAGTTTTCGGGACAGTGCTGAAAAAAAATATGCCAGCAAAATTAAAGAACACCTTAAGATGCCTACTAGAAAAATCTCTACCCAAAATAAACTCCAGTCTTAAA
Organism: Vandiemenella viatica; assembly: GCA_031002005.1. Classification (NCBI taxonomy): domain Eukaryota; kingdom Metazoa; phylum Arthropoda; class Insecta; order Orthoptera; family Morabidae; genus Vandiemenella; species Vandiemenella viatica. The sequence goes on from JARYHS010009427.1 coordinate 1,270, forward strand.
AAGTCTACCATGAACATCACTAGCATTCAACAGTTTTATCAAAATGAAATCCTTCCAAAAAATAACTATACCAATAAACAATTCAAAAAATATTATTTCTTCATAGTAACATCTCTACCATTTACGAACTCTACCGCATATAAACTCTACCAAACTCTCTATCAAACGCAGTATATACCATAAGTATGTCTACCAATTTTACTCTTTGTCAATCACAAGCCTACCATTAACATGTCAACCAAATAAACTATCCTAGAATAATTCTATAACCCAAACATCTTTACACAAAAAAAAATACCTTAATCTAACTTTACCATTTTCTACCACTACCGAAAAACAACTCTAGTAGAATTCAACCCTACCGGAAAACCAAAGTTGCCTATGTACAGGGTGTTCAGAAAAGGACTCCCTGATTTCAAAATTAAATATCTCGAAAACAAAGATCGATAGAGGAATGCAGTAAACGGTATGTTTATTGTGACAGCTGTAATAAGTGTATACAGCAGTGTGAAATAATAGTTACAAAAGCTGCTAACAGATGGCGCTGTAATCGCCATACGTAATGCCTAAATAGTGATCCGAAGCTCAGGGTAGTGCCAATGGTGAACATTTTGAAAACATTGTGATGTGATTGTTTGCAAAGATTGTTTTCATACGATTATTTCACTTATGTACGCTGATACGAGCTGTACAGTGTACAGCGTACAGCGCCATCTGTTAGCAGCTTTTGTAACTATTATTTCACACTGCTGTATACACTTCTTACAGCTGTCACAATAAACATACCGTTTACTGCATTCCTCTATCGATCTTTGTTTTCGAGATATTTAATTTTGAAATCAGGGAGTCCTTTTCTGGACACCCTGTAATATGCAATAGAAATAGGGAATATATTAGTTATCCTGCGTCTGTAATACATATGATATGATATGTATGGTATATAAATTTTATCTTCAAAATTATCTGAATCAAATCTTAAATAGATACTTTAGTTACAGATAAGAATAAACAATGCATGTTTAATGTTTTATAAAAGCTGAAATATTTAAAGTGCTAAAAAGATATTTCTTATATCGCTTTATGGAAACGCTTGCTTTACACCAGTTAAATGTATAAAACAATCAATTTAAAATTAAGACTAATTAATAACAATTCGTTGTAATACATTATTCTAAATAATAAATGAACAATGCTAACTCTTTTACTCCAAGAAAATCGTTGATTTATCAAGAAAAATTGCTAAAAATATGTAATATTCTAAATTGAATTTTTTCGTACTAAACCAATTGAAAAGATGCTAAACTTAGCTATAAAAATAAAAAAATTGGCAGCACTGCTTGCTGTATCGGCTCGTAACTCTTTTCATATGTTACTTTAGCTAAGTATCCAGCACTTGAGACAGTTATAGTTAGCAACAGCCATTAATGACAGTAATGATATTTTAGTTTCGCAATTAAATTTTTCTGTTTTGGGTCTCCGCCGGAATATCATTGTAATAACATTTAGATATGAAAAATATATTTGTGCTCGTCATATGATAGGTATTTAACGTATAGGTTGATAAAAGTTCCGAATTGTAAAAATAAAAGCGTTACTAATAGATGGTAAATTTGGCTAAAAAAATCTAAGTTGGCAGCACTGCCTGCTGTATCGGCTCTGCACCAACTCATAACTGCAAGTTTAGCTACGTTTCCCACACTTGAGATAGTTGTAGGTTGTAAGAGCCAATTCTTGACAATAATGATATTTTAGTTTCTTGATGTGACAAAAGTTTCTCCGATTTCCAAGTTTTTTTTTTTTTTGTGGGGGAGGGGGGTGATAGGGGTCTCAGCTCGAATACTATTACAGAGTATCATTTGGATATACAAAAATACAAATACGTATTTAACGTTTAGGTTCATAAAAGCGTTGAATTTGAACAATATTCGAGAAGGCGTTACTAATGCATTTACGTTCTGTAGAATACAGTAACATCCCCCATTTGTGTATGAATCTTTTTTCTCTTGTGGCTCACTGCGAAGTCATTAGGGGCGGGAAAGGACCGGGGGGGGGGGGGTAAGGATCGGGAAGGAATTCGAGCATGGCCTTTTAATGGTGTCATCTAGGCATTCGATTGGAGTGATTAGGGGAAACCATGTAAAACCCAAATCTAGATGCCCTTGTTAACGTTCTTGTCTCGCATTCGAGAGGGCGCCAGTTCGAATCCCCGTCCAGGCATCCAGATTTGGGTTTTGCATTGTTTCCCCAAACCACTCCAGGCGAATGCCGGGATGGTTCCTTCAAAAGGCCATTCCTTCCCTGTTCCTAATCCCCAGTCCCATCCCACCGGTAATGACCTCGACGTCGACGAGGCGTAAAGCCATAAGTAAAAAAAAAATTAAGTGGGTGTCTGGACGGGGATTAGAACCCGCGTCCTCCCGAATGCGAGGGCAGACCGTTAACGCTCAGCCACTACGCTCGGTGTATTACCCTTAGCTCGATTAAATAATAATCATTAAAAGTTACTTGCAATTTTACAAGATCCCCCTTGTATTATTCATCCTTGTATACATTGTCGAAAATTTGCAGTACCTATACTACGCGATAGTAAAAGGTACTGAGGTATTAGTGTTTATTTATGAACTACCGCAATACTACAATTACTACAATAAACTCCATGACTGTTTCAGTGTATGATGTTTGCTACATAACTACAGTTAACAGTACTTTTGGAAAAACTATATAAATTTTTAACAAAATAGCTATTACGTATAGTTCGCAATACTTACAACATTTATTGGAGAATTTTGAGGTTTGTTTTACAATAAAGAACCTTACCATTAGAGTTGTCTATTAATCTAGAATATCTGTAGTTCTATTAATTTTGAAGTATCATATAGGAATAATCTACGTAGTAACCTACCATTTACTTCCATTGCCATAGTTTCCGCAGACGCAAATCACTACTCATATTTCTGTCCTCTAAATTGCAATTGATAAGGTGCTTTTGTTTCACATAAACTGCAAAATGATACCCGTTTTATTAATTGTGAGTACTGCATATATTTCAATTTGCGTAACATTTTTATTTTAGCTACTTATACGCAGCCTCTATTTTGCAATTTATATTAATCTGTCAATTTTTATAAAGGTTAATAACAAGGCAATGCAATTGAATTTTATTTTGTTCTTTGTGTCGTACGCGTTTCACTATTTCGAAAGCATCATCAGCGACATCTGTTTGGTGTTTATACATCTAGTTAGTTACATTAAATTGGCAAAACAATATAAAGTTCAGTTAAAATTAATTTTACTTACATGCAGTGGCGTAGCTAGTTCAACAAGGGCCCCGGTGCAAAAAATTTATTTTGGGCCCTCAGGCCAGACGGGCGACCTTTTTTTTTGCTTTGTGTGCTGGTAGGGGCCCCCTGAACTGAGGATGGGGGCACTTGAATTGCTCTTTAGGGGCCCCTGAGCAGTGGTTGGGCCCCCCTGAGCACAGCGAGGGCTCTTAGTGAGGGGCTCCTGTGTTCTCAGAGGCCCCTTAGACGACGGTAGAGCTAAAAAAAAAAAAAAAAAAAAAAAAAAAAAAAAAAAAAAAAAAAAAAAAAAAAAAAATTTGTCGCCAGTTTGCCGTGAAGGCTCGTGGGCCCTCTAAACTGCGCTTGAGGACCCCTAGAGGTGCGCTTAGGGGCCCCTTGAGATATGCTTGGGGGCCCCCTGAGCGTGAGGGCCCCGGTGCACTGCACCGCCTAGCCCCATAGTAGCTACGCCCCTGCTTACATGTGACTTTTTTTTATTTTGTCCTCATAGTCAGGGTTTGCGTCTCCGTGTAAATTTTTCATTATTGAATATTTTCAAGGATTACAACATTAGACTGCACCGACCAGACTACACAGTGTCTATCCTTTTAGTTTATATTAATCTTCAGTGCATGTATTGCTTTGAGTTCCGTAATTTGTGTGGTTCCTAATATTGAAGGGTGGTGATAGCCCGCCCTGTTGGTTCAGTTGGTTGTAGCACTTGTGATGGTGTCCGGTTCGAGTCCTGTTGATGGAACAAATTTTCGTCATGACTTCGTCTGCAGACTATGAGAGGTGAAGATGCTCAAACCTCTCCGCAGTGTGTATGGAGTGACGGCAGTCGCCAGTGTTGGTGGTTATTCGTTGGTCGGGTGGGGATGTTAAGCCTGGCGGCCACGACTGGTGTCCGTCTGGAGAGTCCGCCTGAAGGCACCCGCCCCTTTCTTTCTTCTCCCACCCACAATACAAAAAGCGCTGTACAGGGTGTTTCAAAAAGTACTTTACAACTTTGAAAATTCATATAAATTTTATGAAACAAGGTACAGAGCTGGTTTTGGTTTTGTTTTAAAGGAAAACACTTCATGTTTTTTTTACCTTAAACTAAAGATGTTCTATGTGGCTTCCGTTGGTTATTCTGCAGACATCCCATCGGTAGTCGATTTCTTCCCAGACTCGCACTAGCATTTCAGGTGTAACTTGCTCAGCAGCAGCGTAAATTCTTGCTCTAAGTTCAGGTGGAGTGGCCGGCAAAGGAGGTACGTACACCATATCTTTTATGAAACACCAGAAGAAAAAATCAAGCGGTGTCAGGTCAGGGGAACGGGGGGGGGGGGGCATGCAATTGGCGCATCACGGCCAATCCATTGACCTGGAAAGCGGTCATTGAGAAAATCCCGGACGTCAGTCAGATAGTGTGGTGGTGCGCCATCTTGCATAAAGAAAACATTTCGTTCTCGGTCATCCTCATCGATCTGTGGTATCAAAAATTGTTGCAACATATCAAGGTACACTATCCCGTTGATGGTTCTCTCTTGGGAAAAAAAGGGGCCATACATTTTCCTCTTGCTCAACGCACAAAAAACGTCCACTTTAGGGCTAACACGAACATGTTGGAATGTTTCATGTGGATTTTCACTGCCCCAAATCCTACAGTTATGTGTGTTAATCTTGCCACTTAAGTGAAAAGTTGACTCGTCAGAAAAGATTATGTTGTCCAAGAAATGTTCATCATCATCCACTCGATTTAACATATCCACACAGAAGTTCCTACGTGCAATCTTATCAGTGTCTTTAATTGCTTGTAAAAGCGAATATCGGTATGGTTTGAAATGCAAACGTTTTCTCAACACACGCCAAACCGTCGTATGTGGGACTTGCAGCTCACGAGATGCACGCCGGGTCGATTTCGTAGGGTTGTTGACAAAACTTTTTCTCACTTGCCCAACGACCTCGTCAGATGTGCTTGGATGACCTGAGGGTTTTTGATGTTTTACTGAGCACCCTGTTTCTACAAAACATCTATGCCACTCATAAATTGTAGGCCTACTAGGAGGATCTTTAGCGTACTTGGTACGAAAATTACGCTGAACTGTTGTCGCAGACTTCGATTCTTCAAACCAAAACACACAGCTAGCACGCTCGGGTCCAGTGAAGGCAGCCATCTTTAACGTAACTGCCACTAGCGCTTGTGTGGCGCGATTAGGCACTAGCGGACTACACGAGTCAAAACTTGAAGTGTTTTCCTTTAAAACAACACCAAAAACTGCTCTGTACCTTGTTTCATAAAATTTATATGAATTTTCAAAGTTGTAAAGTCCTTTTTGAAACACCCTGTACAGACTAACCACACAATATAAAAGTTACAAACAATCTATGAACACTGTCAAGCTTGGAAAGGCAACGGCGGCGTTCTTTAATCTGGGGCGTCCATAAACTACGTGGCTCGGTCTGGGGGGAGGTGGGGGGGGGGGGAGGGGGGGCGGTTGGCTGGAAAGCTACGCTGACCTAGGTTGGGGGCAGGGGAGGTTCCAAGCCAGGCCACGTAGCTTTGTATTATGATTTTTTCTAACATTTAAAATAAGCTACAGAACACACAACAACAATGAATATCAAAAAGTAAGGTGAAATTGTCATTTAAAACTCCCGGGCATTAGGGAGGCAGGTAAATTTTTTTTCCTATGTTGGTAGGACTGTCTGTAACATTTGCCAAGCGTCTGTCAAAGGGTTTAATTATCTCTGAGTTACATGTGCTTTTGTATACAGCCAAAAGTGAATTTTTCGATTTTTACAATGGGTGATTTTGTTGAGCAAAGAACTTGCATCAAATTTTGTTTTCGGAAGAAATATTCTTGTGCGGACACGTTAAAAATGTTGCGGAAGGCCTTTGGTGATCAAACAATGGCGCAAAAAAACGTTTACAAGTGGTACAACGAGTTCAAAGCGGGCCGAGAACATATTGAAGACGAATCGCGCTCTGGATGACCATCAAAGTCTACCAACGAGGGCCACGTCCAAAAAATCAGAGATTTTGTGCTTAAAAATCGTCGATTGGCAATTAGAGAACTCGCTGATAGTGTTGGAATATCATTTGGCTCAGCCCAAACCATTTTGAAGGATGTTTTGTGTCTCAAACATGTCAAGTCTCGATTGGTACCAAAATCGCTCTAGTTTTTGGAAAAAAATCATCGCATGTGTGTGAAACTTTGCTGTCTGTCTATCAGGACCACTTGAAATGCATCAGTACTGGAGACGAGACTTGGATTAACGCATACGACCCTGAAACCACCGACCAATCCAGCGAATATCGTGCAAAAGGTGAAGCAAGACCTAAAAGACCACGGCAAAGTCGATCAAAAATCAAGGTCTTGTTGACAGTTTTCTTTGATTATAGTGGTGTGGGGCACTATGAATTTCTTCCGCCGGGCCAAACTGTCAATAAAGAATATTATTTGAGCGTTATGCGTCGTTTGCGTGAAGCTATTCGTCTGAAACGGCCGGAAATACGGGCGAACAGCTCTTGGTTCCTTCATCACGATAATGCACCATGTCATACTGCATTGATTCTTCGCGACTTTTTTGCCAAAACTCGACTCATATCGTTCCGCAACCACCGTATTCGCCTTATTTGGCTCCGTGCGACTTCTGGCTATTCAGCAAACTCAAAAGGCCCATGCGGGGACGCCGTTTTGACACGATTGAAGAGATAAAAACCGAATCGAAGAACGTCTGGAAGGCTATACAGGAAAAAGACTATTCCGACTTTCGAGGACTGGAAAAAACCTGGGGAAAAGTGCGTTTTATCGGACGGGGATTACTTTGAAGGGAATGAAATTGATTTGGAAGAATAAATAAAGAATTTACATTTTATAAACAATTTCACCTTACTTTATGATCGGCGTATTATATTTCTGTTATTTAGATATCTCCATATGTAATTTACAATATTATAACAAGAGAAAACAGTATATAACATCTTCTGGAATCAATAAGGGGCCGCGCACAAACTACGTGGCTCGGTCCAGGGGGGGGGGGGAGGGGTTGGCTGGAAGGCTGCGCAGGACTACGTGGGGGGCGGGGGGGGGGGCGAACCAGGCCACGTAGCTTTCCTTTCATAACATTTTTCACAGTTAAAATGAGGAACAGAACTCACAACAGCATGTGAATATTTATTTACCTCAGTTAATTATAGCCGTATGTAATTTACAATCGTCTGACAAGAGAAAAGAGTACAAAATGTCTTTTGGAATCAAAGGGGAAAACGCTACGTGCTACGTGGTGGGGGAGGAGGGGGAGAGGCAAAAGCCAAGCAGGGCTACGTGGGGGGAGGGGGGCTTCACAGGAGGCCAAAATGGAGCTACGTGGTTTATGCACGCTCCCTAATGTGAGGTGTTTTTCCGGAATTCCCCCCTCCCCCCCCCTCTGGTGAGATCTGATAGCACCTCCCCCCCCCCCAAGATGACGTGAGATTTTGACGTCCCCCACCCCTTGTAGTTTTTTTTATTTTTTTAGCTCTTATTTACCCTCCCCCCTTAAGGTCGCTACGTTTCTAGACCTTATACCCCTCTAAAGTCGATCGATATTCCCTGTGATTTGTGAACTTTTTTTTTTCTTTTTCTTTTAAGCTCAACTATCCTTCAAGAATTTCGAAACCTCACGTGACATTTCTCCTCCCCCCCATTTCAACTCACGTAATTAATGGACGCCCCCTAACCGAAAATCTACATACATATACTCTGCAATTCACAAAATTGTGGGTGGCAGAGGGTGTTATACAGTGTTGCCAAATACACAGTAATTACGGTAAAAACACCGTATTTAGCATACATCTTCCACAAACTGTAGGGTTATAACTACGGTAGCAAAATATACCATAATTTAAGGAACTGTAATTTTTAGGTAATTGTGACATATTCTCCAAATTTGAAGAGTTTATCGACCGATGATAATGCATCCTTAGTTTTATTTGGGTATTTATTTTTTATTCTGTTGAAAACACTATCTCTTTCCTTTACATGCGTATAATTTTTGAGAATTCCCCAATATGAGCTTCGAGATATTGCGCGAACAAGTTTGATAGGTAATTGCCGTATTTGATTGTGGATGAATAGTAAAAACTTTTGAATTAAGTCTGTTAGTATTCTTAGTTGACATTTTGAATTTGAAAAGATGGTGAGTGATAGTGACAGCGTTTCTGGAGAAGAAGATACCCTAACACCAGCGAAGAGAATGGTTGCTGAACAAAGAATATTGTGATAGCGATGCCTATTTTAAGCACTTGTCGAAATTTATGGTTGCTACGAGACGTGTTTTTTTTAAGTAAGTACCGTTTTGAAATTAAAAAAAGACGTGCAAATATATCTCAATAATTTTATTTTTTGCATGAAAGCCTGTACCTTATTCTACTTTTTCTACATAATTCTCTTCAATATTGAGGCACTTGTCATAACGTAGTTCCGGTTTTTGAAAACCCTCCTCATAGAAGTCTGCCGCCTGACTTGTTAACCACTGCATCACAACTGTTTTGACTTCGTTATCGTCTTCAAGACGCTGACCGCCCAGGTGTTTCTTCAAGTACATGAACAGATGGTAGTCACTGGGCGCCAGATCAGGGCTGTACGGAGGATGATCTAGAGTTTCCCATCAAAAGATGTGACGAGATCTTTGGTCTGATTAGCCACATGTGGACGGGCATTGTCATGCAGCAAAACGATGCCCTCTTGCTCAACTTGCCACGTTTTTGTTCTGGATTGAACGGCGCAGATTGTTCAATGTCTCACAATAAGCTGCTGCATTGATTGTCTCATTACGAGGCAGAAATTCCACAAGCAATACTCCTTTTCTGTCGCAAAAAAACTGTGCACATGATTTTCCGGGCAGAAATCGTTTTTCTTGAACTTTTGGGTGAATCTGAAATCATCACACAAGAAGGAAATCGTAAAGCGTCGGTTTTCTCTCACCTTATTGTCCACTTTCTGCACCAAACTTTCATTAACGACCGAAGGACGCCTACTCCGTTGTTCATCAGGCACGCTTGTGCGGCCATCTTTAAATGCTCTCACCCCTCATAATGTTTTGTCCGTAAACTGCACAGATCTCACGATGAATATCGATCGGTTTTAGGCCTTTAGCACAAATAAATCTTATAACAGCCCGTACTTCACAGTCGGCGGGACTCACGATTATCGTAGGCATCTTAAACACTCAGTGAACAACGTAAGCAAGGAAGAATTAGACTGTAATGGCGTCAGTGCCTAGGTACCCAGTGCGCATGCGCGGAACGGCGACCGTAGCGCTGCAGCCATGGTGTGACAAAATCGTACTTACTTAAAAATACGCCTTGTATTTTGATTTTACCACACTCGAATGCTCGGTGCGAACGATTGTTCAGTAAATTTAATGACATTAAAACAAAAAAAGCCCTATAAGCTCATAACAAAATCCCTTAAGGGAAATCTTTTTTCACACCAAGCTATACAGCGACACGGGAAAAACTGCATCGATTTTAAACTTACTAACGCTATGATACAAAAACATAATATTGATATGTATAAAAATACAATTATACTATCTCATTCAGATTAAAAATAGAATTTTTTTCAAATTTTGGCATTTACTTTTTGCTGTAGTAATATTTAATTTTTTACCGCAATTTTACCGTATTTTAAATATAAACTACAACATAATTTCGGAAAATCTACCGTGATTTTTGATAAATTCTACCATCAACTTGATATCAGGCTTGGAAACACTGGTGTTATATCTTAAATTCACCATTAGAAGCTGTGATATTGTTACCTTAAAAGTTGTGCAATTTTTAGCTATTTTCTGCAACCTGATACTACACAGACTTTCTATTGTTCGAAAGACGACTAAATAGCCCTGCATGTCACATCAGACGGCGACCCCATATCAAAAATACTACAAATCTATATCTGGAAATTTATTTAAAATTCCCCGTTTGATTATATGCCATAGCTTTTCGTATAGTCAAGCTATTTTTGTTTTTTTAGAAGAACTAATCTCAAAGAGAGTTTTGGTTTTACTTTTTTTTCTGGTCCAGAAAGTATTCTCCAGGCAGCCACAATTGCTTCCAATGTTATGTTTGAAATTTTGCACAAATTTCAATTCGTATGCTTGCTTGTGGTTCAATAATGATATGAGATTATCATCACAGATAATAGAAATATTGTTTTCATGCCTGAGGTTTGCAGGCATATGAAATTATGAAACTCTATCTCAGTCCTAGGCGTTCAAATAGAACCAAATTTCCATTAAACATTTTTGTAACATAGAATAAATCATTTAACCATAAATTGCTTCACTTTAAGAAGGAAAAGTATAGGACCAATAACACTGCTTTATTACAGTTTCAAAAAAGATAAGGTGTCAACTACAGAAAATAATATATCACAATAAAGTGCATCTCCGCAAACGTTCCGTTGGAGCTATAAACAATCCTCATTGGAACCACCTATGCCCATACACGGGAAAGGCGCTCAGAGAATAAAAAGAATTGTTCTGTATTTTACTGTAGTTTACCAGCTAGGTGAGTGGCCGTAAACTAGTGGTTCGGAATAGGGGGGGGGGGAGAGGTTGGCCTGAAAGCTACGTTAGGCTAAGGAGACATCCATAAATTACGTGAGGTGGTTTTCCGGATTTTCGGACCCCCCCCCCCCCCCCCCCCCGCTCTGGTGAGATCTGGTCCCGTCAGACTCCCCTACAGATCGTCTTCGCAACTTTTTGAGACCTACTTTTTAGGTCTCACCCACACTTTTCTACGAAATACCTCCCTAAAATCGACTTTCGCGTAATTTGTAGACCTTTTTTTTTTAGTTCTACAGTAGTAACCAATTTTTAAAAATCTCACGTGAGATTTCCGTTGACCACCCCCCCTTCCCCCTTGGTGAGATTTCGCTGGACCCCCTCCCCCCTTTATTTCACCTCACGTAATTTATGGATGCTCCCTAAGTGACGGGGGGAGGAAGGGGGGGGGGTTTGCGGTATAGGTTACGTAGGTTTTAATTCATATTGTTTGCCACAGTAAAAATGAGGTATGGAAGATATATACAGTATGTAAATATTTATTTCCGTCATTTAATTATCACCGTATCTAATTTATGATATCATCACAAGAGAAAACAGTGTAAAACGTCTACTATAATCAAAATGAAATGATGAATGATTTGATAAAAAATCGTGGAGGACAAAAGTAGGCGAAAAAAGAAGGGGAAGCGTGCAATCCGTCGAAATAATTTAAATTAAATAAATTTAATTTAACTGTAGATTAATCGAAAATCCATCAAAATCCGACCGATAATTTCGCGTGGATTGCGCTCAACAAAAAATGTGCACTGATTAAAGAACACTTTAATCTCAGATTTCTCATCGCTCCAAACTCACATCAAATTTTAACATACCTTTTTTTTTTTTTACCTCCCGATTGTGGGTTACATATTATTCAAACTGTCTTTAAATTTCGACCAATAGTTATTGTGTGAATCGTGTTGAACGGAAAATTAATACGATTTTTTGGACACTATTATCTGAAGTTTATCAGTTGTCCACCTTCATAACAAAATTAAGCATATCCTACTTTACCCCTGACGATATAGATAGACTGTTTATAATTTGAGATCCCAAAATAATCCGATTATTTGTTTTTGCGTTAATCGCGATCAACGAAAAATGGATTGTAATCTTTGAACATTTTTAACTCAAATATCGCAGCTACGTGCTAGGAGGGTTCACAGGAGGCCGAAATGTAGCCACGTGGATTATGGACGCTCCCTGGGGAACGTGCCCTGTTACGGAGCAGTGCAACGCGGCTGTGGTCTGCGTTATCTGATACCGCTGCGTTCGCTCATTTCGCCTCCCGCTGCCGACAGGAATAGCTTCAGCTCGTCCACTTTATAATGAATTACTTAATTTACAATGCTGTTGGAAACTACATTCTTGAGCCGGGACCACACGCTTGCCGTACCTCAAACCGTCACAAATTGAATCGTGTTGATTGTACCCTGACGGCGGACAAAACGTGCGTTTCTTTTTGTTGTATAAAAGTGCTGCAAGAGAAATGAATAACTTGTCCAACGAAGATATTTTAAAAAATACCCGAATGCTGCCAAATAGAATTCTACAAAGACCATAAAAAAGTAGCTCATGTTTGGAGTCGTCTCAGTGAAATTTTAAAAACCTAGCGTGGCGGTGTAACGGTTAGCGTTCTCGCCTCGCATTCGGGAGGACGGCGGTTCGAATCCCCGTCCGGGCATCCAGATTTGGGTTTTCCATGGTTTCCCAAATCACTCCAGGCAAATGCCGGGATGCTTCCTTCAAAAGGCCATGGCCGAATTCTTTCTCATTCCTTGCCCCCATCCTTTCTCGTCTCTAATGACCTCGCTGTTGAGAGACGTAAAGCAGTTAAAAAAAAATTAAAATAAAACTGTCATGCAGATTAAAAAAAAAAAAAATAGAATTTCTGTCACATTTCGTAAACATTTAATAAAAAAAAAAAAAAAAAAAGATTCTCTTCGTTCTGGCTCAGGTATAAATTTATTAATTTAGCTGGTATAGTACAGTTTCTCTGATGAATTTTCTTTAGAAGTCATAGGTGAAATTTCATTAAGCGAATATTCAGAATCAGCATAGCTCATCCGGCAGAAATTATCAAACTGCCCAGATGGCTCAAAAAGAAGCTCATTAACTGTTTCTTCCATAAATTCTCTGCAATCAAAAATTGACCGATAAATATATTATAATGCCATTAAAACAATAATTATTATAGAATTCTAATTATAAAACAATATACTTATATTAAATGAAATATATACATGAAGCTAAATAGTAATCATAGTTGCATGAATCCGGCCAATTAAATGGTACGCTTTCTATGGATTTTTAACGTCCACGATTTTCATTGTCGTCTTTCTCGATTTTTTTTTTATTTGTCTAACAATGGGTTAGGGCAAAAGTTTTGGCCGACACAACCTCGACGTCCGTCTTACTTGCTTCCTCACAACATACAAGCGCACTGGCAAACGTGTGGATCACGATGTTTGTCTCCCCAAGGTTAACCAAGCGTTTGTAGAGGCTTGGAGGTTGTGACAAGTGCCAAGCGTGTGGTCCCGGGGTTACAGTGGGTATTTGGCTTGTCTACAGTTGCATTTAACTAGATGGCATTGCTGTTAATTCTAAATAGCTTCAACTCATTTAAGTTGTTTTTTTTTTTTTTTTTTTTTTTTTTTTTTTTTTTTTTTTTAATTGCATTTGGCTTCCTTTCTCCGTACAGCCAGCTCAAGTATGTGTTTATTTCATCCAGTGTTTTTCAGTTTCTATACGTGTATATATATATCTTTCAAGTAATTCCAGACACACCACAGGACGGACACGACAAGCACACTAACACACAACACTTAAACGCCCATGCCCTCGGCCGGACTCGAACCGGCGACTTTCGGTACGTGGGGCCAGTAACCTAGCCCCTACGCTACCGAGGCCGGCATCTCGTTTAACTTGTAATGGGAGCTCCATTTTGGCCTTCTGTAAACCCCCCCCCCCCCTACACACACACACCGTGGCTTTAGCCTGAAACCCCTCCACGTAGCACGTTGCTTTTTCCCATATTGATTCCAGATGAAATTTTGTACTGTTTTCTCTTGCCTGACTTTTAAATGACGTAAATAAATATTCACATGCTGTTGTGTGTTCTGTACCTCATTTAACTGTGACAATTAAGCTACATGGCCTGGCACGGAACCCCCCTCCTCCCCCAGTGTAGCTTTCCAGCAAACCCCTCCCCCCCCTAGACCGACCCACGTACTTTATGGACGCTCCCAATAAACTACCTGCTACCCACAATTTCGCTCTGTTCGCCTGGTAATTTACCAGGCGAACAGACCGACAAATTACGTGAGATGTTTTTCCGGATTTCTGGACCCCCCTCCCCCCTGGTGAGATTTTGTGAGATCTGGCCGACCCCCCCCCCCTCTGGTGAGATCTGGTCCGTGCGAACTCCCCAACCCCCCCCCCCACCCCCCCTGCAAATCGCCTTGGAAACTTTTGTAGACTTTTTTTTAGGTCACACCCTAACTTTTTTGACGAAATATCCTCCTAAAATCGACTTTGGCGCAAATTGTAGACCTTTTTTTTGGGCTCTACTTTCCCCAAATTTTTCGCAAAATCTCACGTGACTTTGGCGCAAATTGTAGATCTTTTTTTGGCTCTACTGTCCCCAAATTTTTCGCAAAATCTCACGTGATATTTCCGTAGACCCCCCTCCCCCCTGGTGAGACTTCGCCGGACCCCCACCCCCTATTTCACCTCACGTAATTAATGGATGTCCCCAAAGTACAAAGCATTGTGTTTGTGAGAATAATGCTCCCATCGCATACTGGAGGACGTGGGTTCGAATCCCCATCCAGATATGGATTTCCAGTGATTTTCCCAAATCACTCTTGGCGAATTACGGGACGGTTAGCTTAAAAGACCACGCCAGAATTCCTGGCCGTTCCTTGCTTCAATCGTTTCCCGCCTTTGATACTATGTTAACACGTGTTATAGTCAGTACCAAAACAGAATACGGAATTCTCCAGTGTCGATTAGATCCGCTGCGCAAAGAGAGAGAAAACTGCATGTTAATTTCTTGGAATAATATTTTGCCGCTTGTGCAGTGAAATCGTGGTAAACATTTCAAGTTCAGTCAGCACAAAATGAATAGTAACTTGTGAACACTTAAACTTCAGTGCCAAAACTCACGAGATTCTTTATATTAATATATATATATATATATATATACTGTACGGCCAAACTTTCAGGAAACATTCCTCACACATAAACAAAGAAAATATGTTATGTGGAAATGTGTCCGAAAACGCTTACTTTCCATGTTAGAGCTCATTTTATTACTTCTCTTCAAATCACATTAAACATGGAATGGAAACGCACAGCAACAGAACGTACCAGCGTGACTTCAAACACTTTGTTACAGGAAATGTTCAAAATGTCCTCCGTTAGCGAGGGTACATGCATCCACCCTCCGTCGCATGGAATCCCTGATGCGCTGATGCAGCCCTGGAGAATGGCGTATTGTATCACAGCCGTCCACAATATGAGCTCTAACATGGAAAGTAAGCGTTTCCGGACACATGTCCACATAACATGTTTTCTTTGTTTGTGTGTGAGGAATGTTTCCTGAAAGTTTGGCCGTACCTTTTTTGTAACACCCTGTGTATATATATATATATATATATATATATATATATATATATATATATTTTTTATTTTTTTATTTTTTTTTTTTTTTTTTTTTTGCTTACGGCTTTACGCCTTGTCGACAGCTAAGGTCATTAGAGGCGGGATGGGACTGAGGACAAGGAAGGGGAAGGAATTCGGCCTCTGCCTTTTTGAAGAAAGCATCCCAGCATTCGCCTGGAGTGATTTGGGGAAACCATTGAAAACCTAAATCTGGATGCCCGGACTGGGATTCGAACCCGCGTCCTCCCAAATGCGAGGCCAGAGCGTTAACCGTTCACCCACCACGGTCGGTCACGCGATTCGAAGATACAAATACCCAGACGACGCGACGATAGCAATGCGAAATAGTCCCATAGAAATACCGTTCAATCTCGGGGCTTTCATTTATACTTTTGTGAGTGTTTTAAATGGTTTGCTGACATTATTCTCGCAAGACAGGAATTAAATTCTTTGACACGCAGTAGCAGTTGGCGCTAGAGACATGGGACGCTCGATTTCGGAAACTTTTCATGAATTCAACATTCCTTGACCCACAGAGCGTCGGGATTTTGCCGTGAATATGTAACTGTCGGCATTCCTCCCACCACGGGCGAAGCAGTAACCGATTACGTCTACTTAATC
This sequence comes from Vandiemenella viatica, assembly GCA_031002005.1. Classification (NCBI taxonomy): domain Eukaryota; kingdom Metazoa; phylum Arthropoda; class Insecta; order Orthoptera; family Morabidae; genus Vandiemenella; species Vandiemenella viatica. The sequence continues at coordinate 17,421 of JARYHS010009427.1, forward strand.
ACCAAGACCAGCAACGTCTTCGTCCAGGTATCAGTGTTGAGGAGCTGGCCAAACAGCATCAAAGAACAACACTCAACGTGTGACGTACGGCAGATGACTATAATTTGATGACCACAAATTTACACTCGTTTCCAGGCCACGGGAGTGGAAAAATTTTCTTTCCTAGGTAGAGGGATCAGGTACTGAAATAAGTTACCGAGAGAAATGATGAATGATTTGATAAAAAAAATCGTCGAGGACAAAAGTAGGCGAAAAAAACAGGGGAAGCAATGGGTGTGTAGGTAAATCACCATCGGAGCGTGCAATCCGTCGAAATTATTTAAATTAAATAAATTTAATTTAACTGTAGATTAATCGAAAATCCGTCAAAATCCGACCGGTAATTTTGCGTGGATTGCGCTCAACATAAAATGTGCACTGATTACAGAACACTTTAATCTCACATTTCTCATCGCTCCAAACTCACATCAAATTTTAGCATACCTTTTTTTATTACTTCCCGATTGTGGTTACATATTATTCAAACTGTCTTTAAATTTCGACCAATAGTTATTGTCTGAATCGTGTTGAACGGAAAATTAATACGATTTTTGTACACTATTATGTGAAGTTTATCAGTTGTCCACGTTCATAACAAAATTAAGCATATCCTACTTTACCCCTGTCGATATAGATAGACTGTTTATAATTTGAGATCCTAAAATAATCCGATTATTTTTTTGCGTTAATCGGGATCAACGAAAAATGGATTGTAATCTTTGAACATTTTTAACTCAAATATCGCAGCTAATTTACATCAAAAGGAAATATTCCCCTCATTAGCCCCAGGACTTGGGCTACAAATTGTTCGAAAAGCTATCAATTTTGATTTTATGGATGTTATTAGAAAAAATTTCTTTTTATAGATTGTAAATTTATCTCTAGTACCTGAAAGGGGCATTAACAAATTACGTGAGGTGTTTTTCCGGATTTCTGGACCCCCCTCCCCACTGGTGAGATTTCGTGAGATCTGGCCGGACCCCCTCCCCCCCCCCCCCCCTCTGGTGAGATCTGGTCCGTGAGAATCCCCCCTAGAAATCGCCCTGGGAAACTTTTGTAGACCTTTTTTTTAGGTCACACCCTAACTTTTTTGACGAAATACCCTCCTAAAATCGACTTTGGCGCAAATTGTAGACCTTTTTTTTGGGCTCTACTGTCCCCAAATTTTTCGCAAAATCTCACGTGAGATTTCCGTAGACCCCCCCCCTCCCCCCTGGTGAGATCTGGTGAGATTTCGCCGGACCCCCCCCCTATTTCACCTCACGTAATTAATGGCTGTCCCCAAAGGAATATGATAGCATCGTTTCCCCGTCCTGTCGCACGTTGTCTTGTTGGAGGCGCTGCATAAGGCGTGATATCTTACGTCACTACCTCTGTACTCAGCTGTTTCTGCCTGCATGTTCCGAGCCAGCAGTACGTTCCCACATCACCATCCACAGGTGAGTGTTACCTACATTTACAGTTATATTGTATTCAATTAAGGCAATATCCTAATTATGCTGATAACTAGAACTACACCTTATCTGGACTTGGTTCTTATTTTTCGTTTCTGGATAATTTCATAAGTGTGCATAGGTTGCTTGCAGTACGTCGCATACTTTTGTTTCGATTATACTTTCAATTGGTGTTGGCACCAGTTAAGTCGGAATTGTATCGGTTTATTGATTGAGCACGGTGACCAGGATTTGTATTGATATCTGTTCCGGTTATACTATCGTTTCTACTGTTACTATTTATTACCTTTTTTTGGTAGTGTTATGAGTGGAGACCGGATTATATACAACACAAAAGTTAAAAATATGCCTCAAATATGCATGAAAAATATTTAAAATATGTGTGAAGAGTGTCAAAATATGCAACATTATATAATATAAACATAGTAATTTTTAGAATTTTTTTTTTTTTTTTTCAAAATCACCATGCAATTAGAAAGTAGTTGGATAACGTATTTACAAATCCGATAATTAACAACTATTTAACTTTTTCTTAATTTTGTAAATGTAAACAATCTGGTAGCCTACTCTTCCAAACATTCAATAGTGAGAATGTTTCTTTGATCTGTCAAAATATTTTTATAAGTTGATATGGACGGTTCCACATTCTACGATGTAATTGGGCAGTATGTGAAACTGGGTGCTGTATTAGCAGTCATTGTTTCTGGAAAAAATTCACCCGTCCCATTACTAAAACTATCAATGTGACACAAAGGTTCAAAACGTGGGTTATGGTTTAAGATATTTTCAAACTTCACTTTAAGTTTACACAGGAATATCTCTGGCAATGCGAATTTTATTCATCAACTTAATAGATTCAGTCTAACCTTGAGCTTCATGCTTCTTAATACTGGAGGGTATGAGGGGGGGGGGGGGGGGCGGAAGCTAATCTTAAGCACAGCTATGGTTTTAATACTAGAATTGTTAAATGCTTTTCTTGTTCTGATTAACTGTCATAGCCTCTCCACTATCAAAGTCGTTTACTACACCTTTAATGGCCTCGAAATATTTATTTATTTATTTTTTGCTTATGGCTTTACGAAGTCATTAGAGGCTAAATGGAACTGGGGGCAACGAACGGGAAGGAATTCAGCCAAGGCCTTTAGAAGGAAGCATCGCGGCATTAGCCTCTAGTGATTTGAGGAAACCACGCAATCCCGAATCTTGATGCCGGGACGGGGATTCGAGCCGGCGTCCACCTGAATGCGAGGCCACAGCGTTAACTGCTCACTCGCCATCTTCGGTGTACAGAACCTATTAAGGTTTCTGTATTTTGAAAAGCTTTACTACTATTGATTTTACGAATGCCAGCAGTATTTATTTTATTGACTGAAAATTCATTTTTACTGTTAGCCACTCCGCGAATGTCTCTTTTTTGAAATTAGCAAATTGTTTTGAGGGACTTACTATTACTAATTTTATGGACATTACTAGAAAAAAAATGTTTTATCGATTAAAAATCCACCTTTATTACCGGCAGGGAATATGTTGGCAATCCGGCGATACCTATTTAGCCGTGTCAGCTGTCGGTAGTGTTTCAGTGTACACTGTTATTCCCGCCTCGAGGTGCTGTGAAATCTGATCGCACCACAGCCCATGTAATCTCCGCAATCAGCTGTTTCGGAGCGTCCATAAACTACGTAGCACCTTATTGGTCTCCTGTAAACCCTCCCTAACCCCTCCTCCCGCATAGCCCGACGTGGTTTTTGCCTTTACTCCCCTCCCCACCGTAGCTCGTAACTTTTTTCCCTTGTGACTCCAGGAGACATTTTGTTCTGTTTTCTCTTATCAGACTATCGTAAATTACATCCAGAGATAATTAAAGGACGGATATAAATACGCACATGCTGTTGTGTGTTCTGTACTTCATTTTAACTGCGACAAATAATATTAATGCGTGGCTTCGCAGCCAACCCCTTCCTTCCCCCCTAGACCACGTAGTTTATGAATGCTCCCTTCCTGTCCGTGTGTCCCGAGCTATCGGACACCTCCCAGATTTCACTAGCTCCTGCCTCCTTGGTGAATGCTGCATAGGATTGCAGCTTTCTTTCATTCCCTGTTATGCTAATCTGCTAATTTCCAGATATGCTGTCTCTCTAGATTTGTTTTCTGTTTCGGTATAATTCCATCAGTGAACGCAAGCAATCTGTTTGTTCTGTTACTGACACTTTGCTTCTGTTTCGATTATACTTTATGTTTCGAAATTCGGCGGTGCGAATTTTCTTCGAATTCTATTTGCTGATCTATAGGCACGGCGATAAGGATGTTTTGTGATGTTTGCACCACTGCTACTGTTATTATTTAGTGTTCTTTTGGGGCAGTATTTCCACTACTACTTCAGGTAACTCACTGTTACTTGTTTCGCTGGCGCTTATCACACGGTGTGGCCGGCGGTAAGCAATCCTCCGTCCTGCCCAGTACATCCCCTGCCTGAACTACAAGATTACATCTAACCTAATCTCAACTAATTTTCCAACAATTGACACAGCTGTATTATGTAACAGTGAATTCTTTAATCCATACATTAATACGTGAAGCGAAAAACTTCGGATTGGCATCGTTAAAGTTTACATTGGACAGGTGGTAGGAAAAGGTTTCAAAATCCTGCACTTGTTGGAGAGAGTGATGAGGGGGACGTACGAGATAAGTA
>JARYHS010009428.1:0-14000 GCA_031002005.1 Vandiemenella viatica
GACACTCCGACGCCTACGCAGGTCCATCAGGGGTTGCTCACGGAGGGTGTGGTCCACACGTCTCCAGAGTCACACACGTGGAACTGGCCAAGTTCAAGTGGGAGACGTTGGACCAGTCCGGACATGTCGCCCTGCAAGGGAAGCGCTTCAACTCGGACGACGTACTCGAGGACGCTGTGAAGGACTGGGTCTCGTCACGGCCACAGGAATTCTGGGAACGAGGAATCCTGCGGCTTGTTCGTCAGTGGGATCGTTGTGCTCAGGCCTATGGTGTATATTTTGAATAAAGTCTACATTTGTACCCACCGTGTCGTTTCGTACCTTTTCATTTGATCACTCCTTGTACTTATTTCTTCACACGTATTTAAAAGCGTTAAAAAGGAACTCCACAAAGTATTTAGAATTTTTGTGTTCCAATAAATATGTACTTTTTCACAATTATTAATGAAAAAATTAACTTAATATTAGTAATTTCATTTAAAAAAATAACCAAACATTTTGCAAGCGTCGCTTAAAACGTGGTTCAAAGCCGGAGTTGGTACTAGTAGGTGGATTTGAAGGTTAATTTACTAAGGTAATAATATATACTTGCGGACACAGTGCAAAAGAAAGCGGAATATCGTGGAATTCCTAACTTATCTCTATTTTTTTAAGCGCATTTTAAACTTTTCTCCCGCATTTTCCGGTATTAAGTTAATTAAAAAAATAATATGTGTAATTAATGATTTAATAATGACATAAATGTAGTTTAATTAGTACATACTTCCTGGAATACCATCCACATTTAAAATATTCGTTTCACTTACACAGAATACAAATATTTATCTTTAACGACAAGACTATTCCGTACCGCACCGCTAGCAATAAAGTGCCGCGTTTGATCTAAAAGTAAAACGGAAGAAAATGAACAGCTGATAGTCCGCACAGCCGGCATTCAGTAGTCCCAACATTAATGTAGCCAACATGATAGTCCAAAATTCCTATCTAGAAACTTTTTTTCTCCCTTTTTGGCCACGTTTTCAAGATTCTGCGAAATATTCGTTTCGTGATATTGTCTATCAAATAAAAATATATTAATCTTTGTCAAAAGAAATTTTCTTCTCAACAATCAAATCTCGGAAGTTGGTACTTGAGTGGATATTCGAAAATTTTCAAAACATATGTTTTTTCCGGTTCATGAAATTCTCTGTAGAGTTTTGATCTGGAAAAAATGTGGAGAACCTGCAAATACTTCCCCAGCTCTTTTTTTAAATCTTCAATGTCTGTTTAATCAACATGCAGAAATCAGTGATAATTAACTTACGTTGAACCATTTGCTGTAGTGGAACCCAGGTGGTTACTGTTTCATTTACACACATTGCGGGACATACATAATACTTGCGTACTTGTGTGAGTATGTGTTAGTATGTATTAAGTTTTTTTTTGGGAACTCTACTCTGTGTAAATAAAACCCATAAAACACATAATAATAATGTTTATTTAAATTGCAATGGAGCGCATGTTCAAGTGGTAATATCCCCATCCCTATCCTGCACCCACCTACATTAGCCCTCTACAAATTTTAACATTAAATTCTTTCAACGTTTTTTGTTAATTTTTCATCATTTCCCTTGGTAACTGATTCCAATCCCTGAAACCTTTATCTAAAAAGAGAATCTTCCCACACCCTTGTGCCTGAAATCGAGTGCCAGCTTGTGGTCATGGTCATCTTTTCCCTTCCATGCATTACTTTTAATTCTTACACCAATATCTTTCCATGCCTCATCGCCAGTATATGCCCTGTACACTCCCATGACCCTCCTCATCCTCCTCCTGTCTTCCAATGAATCCCATTCCAGCTCCTTTATCATATCCGTCACTGATTGTGTTCTGCGATAATTTCCAGAAACAAATCTAGCAGCCCTTCTTTGCACCCTCTCCAACTCCTGTATTTGATACTCAAAATATGGGTCCCATACTACACTACCATATTCGAGCAATGGTCTTACCAAAGTTTTGTAACCCAATTCCTTTACTTCTCCCGTACATCCCCTCATCACTCTCTCCAACAAGTGCAGGATTTTGAAACCTTTTCCTATCACCTGTCAGTAGGAGGAGGTTGTCTTAGCTGGGAACAGCCAATCAGCGTTCAGGGATTGCATGACGTCACGAAGTGGTGGGGGGACCTCCCTCCCCTCCCCTCCGGCGGGCTTTTTGAATCAGCCAATCAGCGTTCAAGGTCGTATGACGTCACACGTTAGTTCCTCAACCGGCCGCACAGATGGCGGCATCTCCCAAGGGCTTAATTTCTTTGGGCGCAGATATTCCACTCCCCTAGGAGAGTGAAAGCTAGCGGGGGAAAACCCAACCCTAAGGCGTATTTGAACAGGTGTCGACATGTACGTACTTGCTCGGCCGCCGAGACCCTGTTGCGACATGTGCGATAACTTGCATAACTGTCGCTAGAGGTCAGCACACGGTAGAAGACATTTGTCGCTAGATGGAGCGGGTGTAGCAATATGCGTGAAATATTTCGATGTTTGCGAAGCCACTCGCGTGTTTGACCGGGAGTCCGACAGGTTACGAAATGGCTCCAAGGGAAGCACATTATTCATTCGCCATTATGAAAGCATAGCTGGGTGGCGGACAAAGAAAGTAAGGCGTCCAACACAGCGTTCGTATGATTGCAGAATTTTGTGTAGAGTCTCAGGCTTGCAGCGAATTTCGTATGCATTTGTTCAGGTGTCCTGCTGTCGGTAAGGACGTAAATCATTGCAATTTTGATAAAAAAAAAAAAAGTCCACATCAACGGATATTACGTGAACAGACATCGGTAGCGTTGGGGCTTGGTTGCCGGTTCGAGACCGGCCGCGGTGTTTTTATTGAAAAAGCCGTTCCAACTCGTCAATTTCCAAATCAAAATTTTAGTTTCCATACCTAGAGAGGATACCTGCCTTGAATAAAAAAAGCATAAATGTTTCCTTTTAACGTTCGATATGGGAAAAAAAAACCGTCATAAACTCCAGATATAAATTCTATGTGTACCTGTTTTCATGAAATTATTTAGCGTTCTTGCCTCGCATTCGGGAGGACGGAGGTTCCAGGCATCCATGGTTTCCCAAAATCACTCCAAGTGAATGCCGGGGATGCTACCTTCAAAAGGCCATGACCGAATTCCTTTCCCGTCTCTAAAGACCACGTTGTTAGAGAGACATTAAAAAAAATCGACTGCCAAGGTGCAAAGTATCCCGGTTTCCGATATTTGGCGCGGCATGCAGGGCGACTGCCGCGTTCTTGCCTCGCATTCGGGAGGACGGAGGTTCGAATCCCCATCCAGGCATCCATGGTTTCCCAAAATCACTCCAGGTGAATGGTGGGATGCTTCCTTCAAAAGACCATGACCGAATTCATTCCCATTCCTTTCCCGTCTCTAAAGACCACGTTGTTAGAGAGACGTTAAAAAAAAATCGACTGCCGATGTGCATAGTATCCCGTTTCTAGGGCGTCCAACACAGCGTTCGTATGATTGCAGAATTTTGTACAGAGTCTCAGGCTTGCAGCGAATTTCGTATGCATTTGTTCAGGTGTCCTACTATCGATAAGGAATTCAGGTTGCGCCATATGCTCATTGCACTGCAAAACCGCCCCAGCGGGATACATAGAAATATTTCAGCATTCACTTCGGTTCAAGAAGAAATTATTACGAGATGAGAATAATTATTATATGTCAGTTTTCGTAGTACAAATCTAGGAAACATTTATGGTAGCCCAATCACTCGTGTTTTCAAAACGAAAATCGAAAATTTTGTTTTCATTCTGGGTGAACAGATAAACTGCTTGAGTCTTTGTATTTAATTAAAAAATAGACCATGTGAAAGCGTAACTTTTACGTTTAAAACGTGATAATGAACCATGGAATGTCCTGACATAGCTCAAATTCACATCTATACAATGCAGTTCTGATATTCGAATTTGGCAGAGGGTGCTTTGCACAAAAATAACCCTACAGACATTTATGAAGTGATTACATGTTAATCTCTCGACTGATATCAAACCAATCAGCCAGTAATTTTTTCCAGCCTGTCTTTGGACAAGAGCCCACTTGAAAATATTTGTGACAAAGCCTTTCCCACACCAAGGCTATAAAAATCAAAGTTTCTAATTTGAACATGGAATGGAACGAGGGAGAAAGAATTCGTATAAGCACCAGTACAGCACATTATTTCTCTAATCTCTGCTGTCACTGGTATAAAAAAAAATATTTCATCACACTCGTAATTTTTTGCCAACAAGCTCAAACCTATATTGTCCTGTCTATCCAGACCCATCTATGTATCAATTCTGTAATGTTTTCGTAAGCAATCACAAATTGAGTGCCCTTAGCAATCCCTTGTGACACATCAGTGATTGACTAGAAACAGAGAGATATACGCTGTGCCATGTACTTACCCACCTTTAACTGTATTTTACAGCACAGCAAGTATGTTCCAGGAACGAAACATCGTTTGTTAATCTTACTAATTTCACCCCTGCCCTTTGTGATAAAAATCGAGTCAGTGTAAGGCAGTGCTAAGCACAGAACATGCTGATTCGTCATAAAATGCCTGTGACCAAGGTGGAGATACTCCCTTATAGAAGAAATCCAGTGCCAGCTTCTACTGATATTCCTATTCCTAATTCTTTCACCAAGATCCACCCCTAGCCTCATCACCAACATACCCACAGCACTTCCTCAAACCACCTTCTGTTTTCCAATGATTCCCAATCCAACCCCTGATCAGTTACAGACAGGGTTACCTTCTGTTCGTGCGTTAAAGTAAACCAAAAATTCGCAAGTCTTCTCCTAATCAGTAGCCAGGTATCAAAATGTTCACTTAAGGTGGTTCTACTGCAGTTTTACAAGAAAATTCTCCAGGAATTTATTTTTCAACCAATCAGGTGTCAGCAGAGTTCTCCATTCGGTTTAAATGTTCCCATCTGACGCCAAACTTCGGATTCAGGACCAAGTGTGACATTTGTTTGTAATTGCATGCTTTGTTCAAGTAACCACGATAGAGTTATCATAATGCTCTTAGCTAACTGATAGTTTCTTGGTCATCAAACAGACATCATAACCCACATTTCATAGAAGATCCCCACACATCGACAAGTATCCAAAACGTCACCATAGGTGCAGACACTAGTTCTATTACGCCTAAGATAGTGCTCACACCTGAACTGTCGTAAATTGTTAGGTCAAAGTGGGTGTTTAGATATTTTTTCCACTCAGACCTCATCACCTAAAGTCTAGTGCCGAGATTGTGGTCATGGTCAACTTAGGCTCCATACACCACTCAGAATTATTCCACCAATATCCATTCTAACAGCATTATACGCCACCTACAGCCCCTCAACACTCTTCCTATCTTCCAATGACATCCATACAACACCACACAAGCAATGGTCTGACTGTGGGTTTGTACCCAAGTCCTTCGCTTCTCTGGTACATCACCCCTCTCTGTTAAATTATTTTTATGTAGTGAAATCAAAATTCACATGCCAACACAAACGGCAGTAAACTGTAAAGAGCACATCGAAATGGGAGATTGTCTAAGCCCTGAAACAATGGTTAGAAGCACACGTTGATAATTCTATAACCATATATTTTAGACTCAAATCCACAGAGGAATGACACACGCACACACTTGTACATGCATACAGCAAGGTCGACAGAACTAACAGCAAGCATCACGGAAACGATGAAGTGGGGGGCAGAATTGTTGTTACAACTGATTAACTGGACAGAACTATCGTTACAAAAATCATCAGACAGACGAGTTACTTACGCTTACATGCACAAAGAGAGACGCAGATACACATGTCCAAGACTACACAATTACCGGTACCAATCATGGAAACAAAAAAGTGGTGTATTACTCTCTTGCCTCATGACTGGCTGAAAAACAGAAGTCTCCTTACATATCATCAGCCTGGCGAGATAGAAGGTGTGCAAAAGATGGCATGTTTTCACCATAAACCTAAGTGTTTATACCATAAATAGTGTTCATCGCGCCCCAGTTGATTATATTTACCGTCAACACGTCTCTCCCACACCGCAACCCTTTCTACCATTCAGTAAAAAAGTGACGCAGGTACCATGAGTTGCAAGACACTTGACTATCAGATCTCACCCACAAATCCATACATCTCAATACACTAGCACAAACAAACATAAGTGGAGGGACAGCAAAATCATTCGTCCAGACAGACGTGTTTATAGAAGGTATTACCATATTTACACATACAGACACAGAGAGAGACGCACAAACACTCACATTTCCATGCCTTCAGCGAGCTAGACACAACATCCAGCCCCAATCATGGCGACGAAAAAGTGGGGTAGAACCCCCATGGCTCATAACTGACCAAAAAAATCATCAGTAACATATGTTCCAGGCACCATACTCTTCACATCAACATCATCTCATTTATTTCACACTACAGACCTCACTACCATCCAGTATCATGTGTGCTAGGTACAAAACTGTTCACATCAGCACCAACACGTCTTTTCTGCCATTCAGTAACATGTGCTCCCCATGTACCACGAGTAGCAGTAGACACTTGGTCATCAGACAGATACCATAACTCCCATATTCATACTAGGTCTCACCCACAAATCCATACGTCACCTCACACAAGCATAAGTGCAGGAACAGCACATCATACATCCAGAAAAACGAGATAAAGGAAGGTATCACCACATTTACGCAAAAAAACACACAGAGATAGAGATGCATACACACGTACATTTCCATGCCTACAGCGATCTCGACTCAACAACTAGCCCAATCATGGCAACGAAAAAGTGGAACAGAACACCCATGACTGGCCAAAAATCATAGAAAGACACACACACACACACACTCACATGTCAATGCATTCACACAGTTCCATTCATCACCACACATAACTGGAGGAAAGAGACTGAACATGCTAGATCCAAACTGAAGAGTTACAGGATGTGTGAAGTTTGAAATCACAGCCACATCTCCCACACCGCAACCCTTTCTGTCATTTAGTAACATGTGACCCAGGTACCATGAGTTACAATAGACACTTGTCTATCAGACGGATATCATAACCTCCATATTCATACTAGGTCTCACCCACAAACCCATACGTCTCCACACAAGCACAAACATATGGGAGGAACAGCAATTCATACGTCCAGATAAATGAGTTTAAGGAAGGTATCACCATACTTACGCATACAGACACAGAGAAAGACGCACACAGACACATATATCCATGCCTACAGCGAGCTCAACACAACAACCAGCCCAATCATGGCAAAGAAAAAGTGGGACAGAACCCCCATGGCTCAAGACTGACAAAAAAAATCATCATTAACATGTGTTCCAAGTAACAAACTCCTCACATCAAAATCATATCATTTAACTCACACTACAGACCTCTCTGCCATTCAGTATCGTTGGTAATATGTACAAAGCTAATTTCATAAGTTACCACATACATACAAGTAATTGCAGGAAAGGGTCCCGACACACGACATCCACACTGAGGTGTTACATGATAGGCAGATGATAGCATGTCTTTACAATACATCTCAGTGCTCACCACACATACTTGATTTTTAATGTGCCATCAGTATAGCTGGTGGCTGGAACTAAGCTCTTGGCAATGTTTGGCCAAAAGTCATTTGTTAATAGCAGCTCATCAAAGACAAATTTTGGGTGAACCTGCCCAGGCGGGCGCGGCGGGAGGTGGCCACCCTTCCCCACTGCGGACAGAAATACCGTAATACGCCGGTCTAAAAGCGCGGACCGCGATGGTTTACCGGAGTTTTCCGACCGGGACCTACTACCGGTAACCGCATTTTTAGGACCGCACTGAAGACCGGAATTTCATTGCGCTCGAGGCGGTAATATGCGCCGGTATACCGACCTACTAAAACACGATGTACGCGTCCGCTGCGAGGAAGGGTGGCCCACCTCCTCGCCGCGCCCGCCTGGGCAGGTTCACCCAAAATTTGTCTTTGATGAGCTGCTGTTAACAAATGACTTTTGACCAAAAATTGTCAAGAGCTTAGTTCCAGCCACCAGCTATACTGATGGCACATTAAAAATCAAGTATGTGTGGTGAGCACTGAGATGTATTGTAAAGACATGCTATCATCTGCCTATCATGTAACACCTCAGTGTGGATGTCGTGTGTCGGGACCCTTTCCTGCAATTACTTGTATGTATGTGGTAACTTATGAAATTAGCTTTGTACATATTACCAACGATACTGAATGGCAGAGAGGTCTGTAGTGTGAGTTAAATGATATGATTTTGATGTGAGGAGTTTGTTACTTGGAACACATGTTAATGATGATTTTTTTTGTCAGTCTTGAGCCATGGGGGTTCTGTCCCACTTTTTCTTTGCCATGATTGGGCTGGTTGTTGTGTTGAGCTCGCTGTAGGCATGGATATATGTGTCTGTGTGCGTCTTTCTCTGTGTCTGTATGCGTAAGTATGGTGATACCTTCCTTAAACTCATTTATCTGGACGTATGAATTGCTGTTCCTCCCATATGTTTGTGCTTGTGTGGAGACGTATGGGTTTGTGGGTGAGACCTAGTATGAATATGGAGGTTATGATACCCGTCTGATAGACAAGTGTCTATTGTAACTCATGGTACCTGGGTCACATGTTATTAAATGACCGAAAGGGTTGCGGTGTGGGAGAGATGTGACTGTGATTTCAAACTTCACACATCCTGTAACTCTTCAGTTTGGATCTAGCATGTTCAGTCTCTTTCCTCCAGTTATGTATGGTGATGAATGGAACTGCGTGAATGCTTGACATGTGAGTGTGTGTGTGTGTGTGTCTTTCTATGATTTTTGGCCAGTCATGGGTGTTCTGTTCACTTTTTCGTTGCCACGATTGGGCTAGTTGTTGAGTCGAGATCGCTGTAGGCATGGAAATGTACGTGTGTATGCGTCTCTATCTCTGTGTGTTTTTTTTTGCGTAAATGTGGTGATACCTTCCTTTATCTCGTTTTCTGGATGTATGATGTGCTGTTCCTGCACTTATGCTTGTGTGAGGTGACGTATGGATTTGTGGGTGAGACCTAGTATGAATATGGGAGTTATGATATCTGTCTGATGACCAAGTGTCTACTGCTACTCGTGGTACATGGGGCACATGTTACTGAATGGCAGAAAAAGCTTAGGTGTGGGATAGACGTGTTGGTGCTGATGTGAACAGTTTTGTACCTAGCACACATGATACTGGATGGTAGTGAGGTCTGTAGTGTGAAATAAATGAGATGATGTTGATGTGAAGAGTATGGTGCCTGGAACATATGTTACTGATGATTTTTTGGTCAGTTATGAGCCATGGGGGTTCTACCCCACTTTTTCGTCGCCATGATTGGGGCTGGTTGTGTGTCTAGCTCGCTGAAGGCATGGAAATGTGAGTGTTTGTGCGTCTCTCTCTGTGTCTGTATGTGTAAATATGGTGATACCTTCTATAAACACGTCTGTCTGGACGAATGATTTTGCTGTCCCTCCACTTATGTTTGTTTGTGCTAGTGTATTGAGATGTATGGATTTGTGGGTGAGATCTGATAGCAAGTGTCTATTGCAACTCATGGTACCTGCGTCACTTTTTTACTGAATGGTAGAAAGGGTTGCGGTGTGGGAGAGACGTGTTGATGGTAAATATAATCAACTGGGGCGCGAACACTATTTATGGTATAAACACTTAGGTTTATGGTGAAAACATGTCATCTTTTGCACACTTCTATCTCGCCAGGCTGATGATATGTAAGGAGACTTCTGTTTTTCAGCCAGTCATGAGGCAAGAGAGTACTACACCACTTTTTTGTTTCCATGATTGGTACCGGTAGTTGTGTAGTCTTGGACATGTGTATCTGCGTCTCTCTTTGTGCATGTAAGCGTAAGTAACTCGTCTGTCTGATGATTTTTGTAACGATAGTTCTGTCCAGTTAATCAGTTGTAACGACAATTCTGCCCCCACTTCATCGTTTCCGTGATGCTTGCTGTTAGTTCTGTCGACCTCGCTGTATGCATGTACAAGTGTGTGCGTGTGTCATTCCTCTGTGGATTTGAGTCTAAAATATATGGTTATAGAATTATCAACGTGTGCTTCTAACCATTGTTTCAGGGCTTAGACAATCTCCCATTTCGATGTGCTCTTTACAGTTTACTGCCGTTTGTGTTGGCATGTGAATTTTGATTCTCACTACATAAAAATCATTTAACAGAGAGGGGTGATGTACCAGAGAAGCGAAGGACTTGGGTACAAACCCACAGTCAGACCATTGCTTGTGTGGTGTAGTATGGATGTCATTGGAAGATAGGAAGAGTGTTGAGGGGCTGTAGGTGGCGTATAATGCTGTTAGAATGGATATTGGTGGAATAATTCTGAGTGGTGTATGGAGCCTAAGTTGACCATGACCACAATCTCGCACTAGACTTTAGGTGATGAGGCCTGAGTGGATAAAATATCTAAACACCCACTTTGACCTAACAATTTACGACAGTTCAGGTGTGAGCACTATCTTAGGCGTAATAGAACCTATGTGTGCACGTTTATACTTGTCGATGTGTGGGGATCTTCTATGAAAATGTGGGTTATGATGTCTGTTTGATGACCAAGAAACTATCAGTTAGCTAAGAGCATTATGGTAACTTCTATCGTGGTTACTTGAACAAAGCATGCAATTACAAACAAATGTCACACTTGGTCCTGAATCCGAAGGTTGGCGTTAGATGGGAACATTTTAAACCGAATGGAGAACTCTCCTGGGTCCTGATTTATTGAAAAATAATTTCCTGGAAAAGGGGAGAATTTTCCTGGAAAACTGCAGTAGAAGCACCTTAAGTGAACATTTTGGTACCTGGCTACTGATTAGGAGAATTTTGAATTTTTGGTTTACTTTAACGCACGAACAGAGGTAACCCTGTCTGTAACTGATCAGGGGTTTGAATGGGAATCATTGGAAAACAGAAGGTGGTTTGACGAAGTGCTGGGCGTATGTTGGCGATGAGGCTAGGGGTGGATCTTGGTGAAAGAATTAGGAATAGTGCACTGGATTTCTTCTATAAGGAAGTGGGTAAATTTTCTATATCTCCACCTTGGTCAGGCGATGGTCTCAGGCATGTTCTGTGCTTAGCGTGACTCGATTTTTATCACATAGGACTGGCGTACTTCGATTCGACAGGGGTGAAATTAGTAAGATTAACAGACGGTGTCTCGTTCCTGGAACATACGTGCTGTGCTGTAAAATACAGTTAAAGGTGTCAATCATTGATGTATCACAAGGGATTTATTGGAATTTTAGACAAAGTGCAGCTAAGGACACTCAATTTGTGATTGCTTACGAAAGCATAACAGAATTGATACAGACGACAAAGGTTTGACCTTGGTGGCAACAATTACGAGTGCAATGAAATATTTTATACCAATGGCAGCAGATATAAGTTAGAAATAAGGCGTCGTACTGATGCTAATATGAATTCTATCTTCCCTCACTGCATTCCATGAGCTTTGCCATGGTCATACTGGAAACTTTGATTTTTTTTCTAGCTTTGATGTGGGAAAGGCTTTGTCACAAATATTTTCAAGTGGCCTCTTGTCCAAAGACAGGGTTGAGAAATAGGCTTGAAAAAAAATTACATGCTGATTGGTTTGATATAAGTGGAGAGATTAACGTGTATTCACTTCTGGAATGTCTGTAGGGAAAGAAACTGGTTTTCAAATCGACTGTCACAAGTATTTTCATGTGGGGCTCTTGTCGAAAGACTGAGTCTGCAGGGTTGAGAAATAAGCTTGAAAAAATTACAGGCTGATTGGTTTGACATCAGTGGAGAGATTAACATGTAATCACTTCAGAAATGTCTGTAGGGAAAGAAACTGGATTTCACATCTACAACTTTGCATTAGGCAATGATAATTATGTGAATCTAATTTAGTAAGCATTTTTCAGATAAAATGGGCAGGGAAGTTAATGCCATAGCAATAGGATAGAAATACACACAAAGTTCATCGAGGTTGCAGACACATCCATGAGGAAATCACTTCTTTGAGTTTAAAACATTAGTTGGATTCTCGCTTTGTTTCATTGCACATAATTTAATATATTAAAATAATGGGGGTGTGACAGAAATTCGCGAGTTATCATTAACGATTAATTATATTGGAATCCCACCGTACTGACGCTTATTTCCTCTTGTTATTCACACAGAGTTATTTTTTGTGCAAAGCACCCTCTGCCAAATTTCGAATATCAGAACTGCATTGTATAGATGTGAATTTGAGCTATGTCAGGACATTCCATGGTTCATTATCACGTTTTAAACGTAAAAGTTACGCTTTCACATGGTCTATTTTTTAATTAAATACAAAGACTCAAGCAGTTTATCTGTTCACCCAGAATGAAAACAAAATTTTCGATTTTCGTTTTGAAAACACGAGTGATTGGGCTACCATAAATGTTTCTTAGATTTGTACTACGAAAACTGACATATAATAATTATTCTCATCTCGTAATAATTTCTTCTTGAACCGAAGTGAATGCTGAAATATTTCTATGTATCCCGCTGGGGCGGTTTTGCAGTGCAATGAGCATATGGCGCAACCTGAATTCCTTATCGATAGCAGGACACCTGAACAAATGCATACGAAATTCGCTGCAAGCCTGAGACTCTGTACAAAATTCTGCAATCATACGAACGCTGTGTTGGACGCCCTACTTTCTTTGTCCGCCAGCCAGACACCCAGCTATGCTTTCATAATGGCGAATGAATTAATGTGCTTCCCTTGGAGCCATTTCGTAACCTGTCGGACTCCCGGTCAAACACGCGAGTGGCTTCGCAAACATCGAAATATTTCACGCATATTGCTACACCCGCTCCATCTAGCGACAAATGTCTTCTGCCGTGTGCTGACCTCTAGCAACAGTTATACAAGTTATCGCGCTCCCGGTCAAACACGCGAGTGGCTTCGCAAACATCGAAATATTTCACGCATATTGGTACACCCGCTCCATCTAGCGACAAATGTCTTCTGCCGTGTGCTGACCTCTAGCGACAGTTATGCAAGTTATCGCACATGTCGCAACAGGGTCTCGGCGGCCCGAGCAAGTACGTACATGTCAACACCTGTGCAAATACGCCTTAGGGTAGGGTTTTCCCCCGCAAGACAAGGATAGAAGATTTCGTGGCGAAGTGGAATATCTCTGGCCGGCGCATGCGCAGATGAAGTTTCTCGTGGCATCGGCTGTTCGGTGGAGACACCTGGTGGCAGGATGTGTGTATATGCTACATTTGCAACATTTGTGCAGCTGGAATATCTACATCACATAGGACACAATTGGAAATAATATCGCTGATTTCAGAGTAACATTGTTGGAGATAAGTGAAATAACAGCTAGAATAAAGACTAAATAACAGTTATATATGTTTAATTTGAAATATGCTGTAGTCATGCCGTCAATGTGGCAACACTGCACTAGATTTGAATTTCCCGCCAACCAACTGTGACGTCACGCGGACGAGTGGAGTCTCTTTCGGGGCCGGCTTAAGATCTTTTGTCCCAGCTAAGACAATATAACACTACTACCCACTATTTTAATATATCTGTAGTACTGTTATGTACACCGGCGACTTTGCTCTTCTTTTTTTTAACTTTCTGAGTTCCTTCATAATTTCCTGAGGATCTATTTCGAACTTTCCTCATTTCGACGTATCTGGAGACGCTCTTCTGATTAATTCCTTCCCATCACAGGATGATAGTGCCTAATAGTCTGATTACATCAGTCACTCAATATCTTCGCCATTTCCAAATCCCTTATATGAAAGTCTCTGAATAGGCTGAGATCAGGAGTGGACAGATCCAAGGTTAACCAGCAACATCAAATGCGACTGCGGAGAAGATAGGACTGTTCAAAACATGATCACGTCTCGATTATGCCCAATCTCCTGCACGGAAGATGACTTACATGAGGCC
>JARYHS010009430.1:0-10327 GCA_031002005.1 Vandiemenella viatica
AGGTCGGCTGTAGGAAATCTGTTCGGCACATGGAGTGGTCGACGGAGTGCTCTATTCTGCATTATTTGCAGACGGTCCAATCCGGTCCTGGAAGCGTATCCCCAGACTGGACACGCATATTCCATCACCGGACCGGACGGATGCACTACTGTTATGCAAGACGTTCCAAACTCTGGCTCAGTTCCTAATGAGCTTAAGCAATATCTGGACCAACCATTAATAGACAGAAAATCAGACCCAGTAAAGTTTTGGGTGAATTGCCAGCGCTCCAAGCCAGTGCTTTCGGAAATCGCGCTGAAATACCGTATATGTCAAGCTTCTTCTGTGTCGTCCGAAAGAGTGGCTTCTGCAGTCAACATAGCTGAACCGAACAACAGGAGTACATTGACGGGGGAACACATAAAATAGAAAGTCCTTGTGATATACATATCAGACGAATACTGGTTTGACTGATTGAAAAAAATAATAAATAAAAGTTTGTATATTCTACCAGAGTCTTTAATTTTCAGAATTTTATTAAATATGTTGATGTATTTTATTATTTTTTAAAGATAATTACTCCATTTAGCCAAAAATATCGAAATAACGATATATCGAAATATCGATATTTTTTCCGCGATATATATCGATAGTGTTTGTAAATATCGTTCGATATTTATCGATATATTTTTTTAAATGCTCATCCCTAACGCAGTCTCGCCCATGGAGGAAGGAATTTAATGGAGAAGAAGTGAGCTTGAATCGGTGAAGCAAGCACTAAACTCTCCCGCATGGTGGCAGCACCGGCAGCGACCATATGGCGCTTCCCAACAATTAAGGTGTTCACATTGTGGTAGAGGCAGTGATTATTTCATTTAGTATTGTGTATAAGTGTTTAAAAATGCCAGCTTGTGTTGCCTACGGTTGCACAAATAGGCCAGACAGGAATGAACCTGGAATATCATTTCATAAGTAAGTTGAATTGTAATTATCGTTGTTGAAGTGAGCGGTAGACACAGCAAACTTTGCAGCACGTCTATAAATATTTAGTCATAGCTCTCAATGGGATGACTTTGTTCGCAAATTAAGGTGACTGAATAAATTTTCACAGATTATCAATTGAACAACTTGTGTTTCAGTTTGCAAAATGTTTAACTTCTTTTTAAAAAAATAAACCAAAATTTGAATGCACATTTCTGCTAAATACTTTTTAAAACGTTTCACAAATGTTACTTATATCAAGTGAACGATGAATAAGACCATCTCTACTTTTGTACGTTTTGAGAGATCCCCAAAATAATAGAAATGGAGATCACAATATACTAACACACTCTTCACTTTTTAATATTTTTAGATGTTTGTGTACCACAAATCCTGAAATGTAGTGTACAATATGATCTATTAAAACAGTTAGTGCACTTGCATCAAACATACATTCGTGGTCCGACTTGGGAGGAAACTGTAATTCTTTTTCCTCTTCAATAATTCGATGATGTCTTGATGTAAAATTTATAATATGTTCTGGAGCATGATTAACAATTTTTCCAGTAGTATACAATTACCAGTGTTTGCATATTTCACTTCACATTTCAAGAGTAGGTTTTTTTTTTTATAAGCTGCTTTAAATTGTATGGGCAGTGGGATTGTTTGAATTCCTCCCCCCCCCCCCTCCACCCCCCAAAGATCTGATACATTGTAAAAATATTTCAAAGTGATCCTGACTAAATTTATATGCTAATATATATTTTAAGATTTTTTGATCAATAACTAAGGAATTAAAGAAATACTTCAAACATGAATCAGAAAACCTAAGAATCCAGTGCTCCTACTGCTGTCAAGTATTATCTTGCCATATGGTGACACTTTCAAATTACATATATAACTTTCTGTTTCAATCAATCTTGTATCACTGTTTCCTAATTACACTTGGATATTATGGAGCGTGTGCTCCATTGAAATTAAATAAAATAATAATACCCTTAGTCTTTTTTTGTGGCTGTAGATGTTTTGGCAAATAAAATTCTATTAAAATAATTTTTAACAGACTTTTTTTCCTTAATTTCTAATGTTTATAGATAGCATCAATTGAGATACATACATAAGAGAGCGTGCATAAACCACATAGCTCCAATTTGGCCTCCTGTGAACCACTATCCCTCCCCATGTAGACCAACTTGGCTTTTGCCTCCACCCCCCTTCCCCCCCCCCCCTCACCTAGCAAGTAGGTTTTTTTCCCCCTTTTGATTCCAGAAGACATTTTGCACTGTTTTCTCTTGTCAGACTATTATAAATTACATAAGGAGATAATTAGCTGAGGGAAATAAATAGGTTTAATTCTAGATCATGATACTGCTACAACTACTTTAGGCCTACTACCAGTACAGGGATCTAGCTTTTTTTAAAATTATTCCTAGCAGTTGAGGTTAGGTTGAAATACAGCCTGGACCAGAAGAAAAATGTCATAAAAGTGGTACGGATAATTCTTTGATAGCTGCGTGTGGCAGAAAGGTGCTATAGCGGTATCGCCATCTAGAATTAAACCAATAAATATTCACATGCTGTTGTGAATTCCATTCCTCATTTTAACTGTGACAAATTTTATGAAAGGATAGCTACGTGGCCTGGCTTGGAATCCCCCCCCCCTCTCCCTACATAGCTCAACGTAGCCTTCCAGCACCCCCCCCCCCCCCGGACCAGGCCGTGTAGTTTGTGCACGGTCCCTACCTTTAACCACATGTTAATTCATTATTAATAATGTGAAGTAAAGGAAAATAATGAATCAAATTATGTGTCATAAAGTTACTTGTACATTCCTGTAATAGCAACAATTGTGAAACGGCTCTTTTATTTTTAAAGGTAATAATAAAGCCTCTGCCCTTTTAAACAGAAGTTGAAGTAGAGTTCTTCTAGCGTGATAAGTTATTTTGTTGAAAAAAGTATAGGCTTGTTCAGACAGTGACTCATCATCGCATTTATGATTGGAGCACACTTGCTTGAAGTTACTTAAAAGAACACCGCATGATGCCAACCATACATTATAGTAAAGTATCACTCTTTACTTTTTGTTGATACACTTTATATTAACTATAAATTATGCGGAAACATTTTATTTCTGGTACAAGCCTACAAAATGTCTGGGTTGCTCATCCCTAGAGTGGGTCCTCTTACTTTTTTCTGGTCTAGGACACATTTCAGACTAACCACAAGTGGTAGTAATAAAACTGAAATATCCATTCTGCATGTCAACCATGTAATCATTGTGGCTTTGACAGAATTAATTTTTGGTCCAGCCTGCATCCAAACCTAAACCCCTCAATTTGGTTGTTGTATATCCCCCAAACTAAGCAAGATATCGAAAACATTTATTCCTTATTATCGAGTTTTTTCGTCGTGTTACATAAGAATCCATCATTAAATTTGACTTTTGCGAAATTTTTCTTCTGCATTTCAACTCAAGACACCTCACTTTTGAGACAGTATATCTCGAGAACTAGGTGAAATATCGAAAATTTTACTCTTTATTTTTTATTTGTCTCGTCTTTTTAAATAAAAATTCATCATAAAATTTGACTTTGAATAATTTTTTCTTCTGAATTTCAACCAAAACCATTTCACATTTGAGACAGAATATCTCGAAAACTAAGCAGGATATCAAAAAATTTTATTCTTCATTTTTTATTTGTCTCATCGAGTTACATAATAATCCATCACCAGATTGCGGCCGTCACGTTTATCCTAGAGTCCCCTTGAGGTGTTTAACCATACTCCCCGTGTTTGTTGGGAAGCGGTCAAGTCCCCACCACTCCGGCCATGCCCCCCCACTCCTCCGCCGGCCTGCTTCACTTCCATGCGTGGCAAAGGTCTCTTGCGTCGTCTCCATATTATTCCTTCCTCCATGGTCTCGCCATGGAGGAAGGAATTATTTGGAGGAGAAGTGACGTTAAATCGGTGAAGCAAGCACTAAACTCTCCCGCATGGTGGCAGCACCGGCAGCGACCATATGGCGCTTCCCAACAATTAAGGGTGTTCACATTGTGGTAGATGCAGTGATTATTTCATTAGTATTGTGTATAAGTGTTTAAAAATGCCAGCTTGTGTTGTGTACGGTTTGCACAAATTGGCCAGACAGGAAAGAACCTGGAATATCATTTCATAAGTAAGTTGAATTGTAATTATCGTTGTTGAAGTGAGCGGTAGACACCGCAAACTTTGCAGCACGTCTATAAATATTTAGTCATAGCTCTCAATGGGATGACTTTGTTCTCAAATTTTTCTTGGTGTAGTGTAGAAAATCAGCAAACTTGCTATTTTGCACATAATAGACTAGCATTATTTTTTAACGAGTGTTTAAAATGAGATTTAAAGGGGCGTGTTTTTACTTCGCGATTCAGTGAATTTACTATTACGATTTCTTTCGTCACATTGCTGATTATACTGACAATGGATGATGAAATTAACTGTTATGTGAGAAGCTGTGAGTTTAATTAATTTTTTAAATAGCTATTTCAGGCCATTGACTTAGGTTATTTTTAAAGCTTCATATAAGACTTGTTTCTGTTTGTAAATACGTCTATACCTATTTTTACCGATTTTGAAATCTTTCTCATCTATTTATGTCGAAACAGGTTCATGCAGAAATAAAAATGGGCTTCATAAATAAAGAAGTTATTGGCCTTTGAACAAAATCAATTTGGGGAATGTGTTTCTAATTTAGTCTCCTTTTTTTGTACAACATTCTCCCCCCCCCCCCGTATCTAAATCTAACTGAGAGATAATTTTTTTACAATTGTCCTAATAAGTAGGGCTGTGAAATTAGACAACACATCTTGATCAAGAGAATGTTCATTAAGGTGACTGAATAAACATTTTATTTCTTGGTACCAGCCTACAAAATGTCTGGGTTTGCTCATCCCTAGAGTGGGTCCTCTTACTTTTTTTCTGGTCTAGGACACATTTCAGACTAACCACAAGTGGTAGTAATAAAACTGAAATATCCATTCTGCATGTCAACCATGTAATCATTGTGGCTTTGACAGAATTAATTTTTGGTCCAGCCTGCATCCAAACCTAAACCCCTCAATTTGGATGTTGTATATCCCCAAACTAAGCAAGATATCGAAAACATTTATTCCTTATTATCCAGTTTTTTCGTCGTGTTACCTAAGAATCCATCATTAAATTTGACTTTTGCGAAATTTTTCTTCTGCATTTCAACTCAAGACACCTCACTTTTGAGACAGTATATCTCGAGAACTAGGTGAAATATTGAAAAATTTTACTCTTTATTTTTATTTGTCTCGTCTTTTTTAAATAAAAATTCATCATATAATTTGACTTGAATAATTTTTTCTTCTGAATTTCAACCAAAACCATTTCACATTTGAGACAGAATATCTCGAAACTAAGCAGGATATCAAAAAATGTTATTCTTCATTTTTTTTATTTTGTTCTCATCGAGTTACATAATAATCCATCACCAGATTGCGGCCGTCACGTTTATATCCTAGAGTCCCCTTGAGGTGTTTGTTACATATTCCCCGTGTTTTGTTGGGAAGCGGTCAAGCCCCCACCACTCCGGCCATGCCCCCCCACTCCTCCGCCGGCCTGCTTCACTCCCATGCGTGGTATAAGGTGTCTTGCGTCGTCTCCATATTATTCCTTCCTCCATAGTCTCGCAGCTACTTTGAGTCGAACATCCTCAATGTGGCACCCCAACAGGCTTATTGACACTTGGTTTTTTGGCGAAAAAGTTTTGAAAAGAAACTTGCCTTTTCATTACGACTGTGGTTCACTCCCGTCAACTTCAATATATATATATTGTTGGAAATTTGGAAAAAGTATCTCGTTTATTGAAGTGAAAAAGTATTTTTTTAAATAATCAAAAAGTAAAATACAGTTCTATAAACACAGACCGTCAAAAAATGATGGCGAACATGAAAGTAGTGGGAGCCGAGAATACACGAGAGGAAGTTAAAAGCATGTACTGCCGATATCATAAAGAACGCGAACATATAAGCAGACGGCGCCAGTGGCGGATCTAGGATTTTTTACGAAACGGGGCAAAAACTTCACGCTGGAGCCCTCTCCCCCCCCCCCTTAAAGAAAACACCACACTCAGTTGGGTATTATTAAACTAACGTGATAAAAAAGACAAAATACATAACAGGAAATGAGTTCTTTTATTTATTGCGTTATATAATACACACAATCAGAATACATAACGCACGAGCCAGACTGTACTCACAATTGCAGTCCTTAGACCCTAGCAAAATTTGCACTAAATATTCCTACAACTTCACTCGTCGAGCTTTCATTTCCGCGAAAGAGTCTATAACTTCATCAATATTCGTCTCATAAGCTGTTCTATTTTCGATTGATAAGAACGCGAGGCTAGAAAGACATTCCTGGCTCATTGTTGATCGCAGGTAGGTTTTTATGATTTTTAGCTTACTAAAATTCCGCTCGCAGCTTGCTGACGTCGTTGGTAACATGCAGTATATTCTCAGAGCTATACGAATATTAGATTTCTCAGAAAAAAGATCTCATATCTTTTTGTCACTAAACAAGCACGAGACTTTGGTTATTTTTACAAGAATTGTTTTTGTGGGAAATAGATAAAATCGATTCAATACTATGAACACGGTATATTGCTTTTATAACAATAAGCACTGTTTCCCAACCAAAATGTTACAAACATTGCGATTATCATTTAAATAATGTTATTATTCAATGTGCATTTTGTCAATAACAGCAATATACATCGATAAAGTAAATCATAAGTTCGTTTAAAGAAGGAAAAAAAAAAACGGTCATCTTTGGCGAAAAATTTAAACATATTTCAAATAACTGAGAAAACCAAGAAACAGTTGAAACTACCAAAGGCATAATTCAAGTCATGCCCTTCCCAACGATACCAAATTCAATCATCTTAATTTATTTGATGTGAGAGACAAGGCGTGGGCAAAATTTCATTATTTTATATTGTAGATTTAGCGCTATGAAAAACAGTAATGAGACAGAAAGAAATAAGTTAACGTTATAATATATTTCAGCGTTTCCAATCTGTGATATGTGAAGATGGTGCAAGTTATCCGAAGGAATATTTTTAAAAATTTGATTCTCAAGGGCATCATATCAAAAAAAAAAAAAGAATGGGTATTGTCTCGTCCTGCATAAGACTGTAAGCGAGAATAAGCTAGTAATCCAAACTTTCTGAAAACAATTAATATTTCAACTATCATAAAAAAATTGGTATTTTCAGGATATGGCTGCTTAACAGCCTATTCCCTAAATACGTTTTCGGAGAGGTTTATTGTAGGTATATGTCTTGAGAAACGGCGGTATATGCCAATAACAATTGATAGGTTTGGTTCATAATATACCAGGGGTGGCCAACCCAAATGACCCTGCGGGCCAATTTAGAAATGCATCACAACTCCGCGGGCCGCATTTTTTTTTTAAAAGTCTCAAAAAGTTGCGAAGTCGATCGGTAAGGGCCGTAACATACTAGATAATAAAATACATAAATATAAATGAAATTAAATCATTATAAATATTTAGGTTAGTGCGATATTTGTTTCTCCACTTTTTCACTTAGCTTTTGCAATCTCAATTTCGGTATTTGCACATCGTAATTGGTTTTGCAGGTTAACGTCAGTTATGTTTGAGCGTGTTTTGTGTTTCGTCAATTTCATTTTCGAAAAAAAAAAAAACGATTCACAAGTGTAAGTAGAACCAAAAGCACTAACAACTTTTCGTGCCAGATTCCTCAAATTGGAAAATTTATCTTTTGTGACGTAAGTGTTATAAAAATCTATTTTTGATTTTGATGTTTCAAAAATGTGTTTTAATTAAATATTGCACTGTAAGTCAACCAATTCCATCTGGACATATTCTGGGGCCGACTCGATTTCAACATGAAAGGGAGATGAATAGATTTAAAAATTTTGATGTATTTGTCTAACTCTAAATTACTGAATTGGCTTTCAAAAGCAGCTGTAAGGTTTCTTATTTTTTTTTGCATATTTGATGTAATTGTTACATTCTGATTTCTTAAATTCTTTCAACAGTGAAAAGTGGTGAGCATTATTGCTTTTCAGTTGCGATTCAAATAACAACAATTTCTTCTGAAATGCTTCGATGTGATTAAATATATCGATTATAAGGTTATCTTTTCCTTGCAATGATATATTTAATTGATTGAGTTTTTCGATTATATCCACTAAAAAGCACAAATCCAATAACCAATCACCATTTCTTAATTCTGGTACAGGTCTTTGCTTGTCATTAATTAACAAGTCAATTTCTTCTCGTAACTCATAAAAACGCTGCAAACATCTTCCACGACTTAACCATCTGACTTGACGGAAGTATACAACGTCACCATATTCAGAATCTAATTCTTTCAGGAACTCCTTGAATTGTCGATGCGGAAGTGCATGTGATCGAATGTAATTAACTGTTTTTATAACTACTTGCATAACATGATCCATCGATAATATTTGGGCACATAAATTTTGTTGATGAATCAAACAGTGTAATATAATTGAATCCTCTCTTTTGGAGCGGTTGTTGGATTCTATTTTATCGATTAGTAATTTTATAGCTCCCTTTCCTTTACCTATCATAGCAGGTGCTCCATCAGTTGCTATTCCAGAAAGTATTTCCAAATCCAAGTTGTTTTCACATAAACAGTTTTCAACAGCATGGAAAATATCTTCTCCTTTTGTTGTTCCTTTTAATCTTATCAAATTTAACATTTCTTCAGTTACTTTAAATGATTCACTTACTCCACGAATGAACACTACAAGCTAAGCTGAGTCTGCAATGTCTATGCTTTCGTCAAATGCCAAGGAAAAATATTTGAAATATCGAATTCTGTCGCGCAGTTTTAAGATAATATCGTTCACAACAGCTTCCAAACATTCTTTCACAAATTCACCATCCGAAAATGCTTTCATCTTTTTTGCAATCAAAAATGAAACAGAATAGCTTGCCTTAACAGTATTGGAAGGTTGCTGTAAAGCTGCACCAAACATTTTTTGTCGAGTCTTTAACTGCGACTTAAATTCTTTTAGCTTCGACTGTTTTACATCTTTATCGAACTTCAAATAATCCTTATGTTTTGTTTCGTAATGCCTCTTAACATTATATTCCTTAAATACAGCAACGACCTCTCGGCAAATTAAACACAACAATTTTGTATCTTGAACTATAAAGAAGTACTTTTCTTCCCATTCCTCGCTATACTTTCTATTTTCGTCCACTATTCTTCTTTTATTTGCAGTCTTACCGATACTGAAAATAAGAGAGATGCTAAATATTCAATTGCATTGGCGTGGCAATTATTCATAAAAATTGACTAAATATACCTACTTTCAATTGTTATATTAAAAGTCATTTTAATTTAGTAGGAGTTACTACCTGGCTGTTGTTGTGTTAAAAATGTTGAAGTACAGTCACAGCACACAAAACGAAACCAAAAAGCAAATTTTCATTTGAAAAAGAGAGTCTCTTCTGCCCTACTATCAACAATCAATCGACTGTGCGTCGCTGTGGTCACGTAACAGTGGAACATAGAACCTGCGCGCGCATGGTGAGCTCACAGAATATAATTTAATTATTCTGCTAACTGATAACATACTGTAAACTCATAAATAAAACAAGCAGTATCTGTCACATATTCGCAAGAATATTATTTTAAAATCAAAGTTATTTTTTTTCTCATAATTTCGACACTTAATTTTTGAATATATGGATGCACAAATAATTTATTTTTTAATGCATTGGTTTTCACTACTTTGGCCATTATAAAATAAATATATTTTGTAAAGTGTGATGAACCTTGCAGGCCGCAGAAATGTTAAATGCGGGCCGCATGCGGCCCGCGCGCCGCGGGTTGGCCACCCCTGATATATACAGAGGTATGAACTAGGGCCCATATAAGTTAATGATCCAAATTTTTTTAATATTTCACTGGTCCTCGAATAGACAAAGGATGAGAAACGCTGAGATATTTGATAACGATAGATTCTACCTTACTGTTAATGGCTCGTTTCCAGTAATAAATATTTAAACTCGTTCAGCACAAAAGTAGATATTAAAACAAAACTGGGCTAATCACTCGAACGCAGCTGCAAGAATGCGAACATCAGATGGCAAAAGTTATAAATCCAAGAATATCGGGAGTTTCCGCTAATAATGACGGAATTAATTCCATTCCGTGAATAGAGCTTTGTTTTAAGGCCGCTCTGTCACAGAACAATGAATTTTCCGTCCTTTCAAGTTTCCGCCGCGGTCAGTGTAACCACGGCGCTTTCCTAAAAAAGGGTCGGCAGCACAATGAATA
>JARYHS010009431.1:0-14000 GCA_031002005.1 Vandiemenella viatica
TAGAGTCCTGCTCCCCTCATACCGGCAGTTTTAGGTCGTTTCCCGCACTCATCTGAGAGAATGCCTCATAAACTACTTACTCATTTCACAAACAAAAATACACCTTTCATATAGAACGACAAGTTACACAGATGGTAATACGATATTCCTCCTGAAAGAAGCTTACAGAAAGAAGAGACAGGCTGGTAGTTCATATTTTGAGACATGCTATATTGGTTAATTTGCTGATGGAGGGAACGGTCGAAGGTAACAACTGTAGAGGAAGGCAGAGATTAGAATATATGAAGCAGATAATTGAGGACGTGGGCTGTAAGGGGTGTTTTTATGGAATTCCGGACCCCCCGCCCCCTCTGGTTAGATCTCGTCGGGCACCCCCCCCCCCCAAGATGATATTTGACGAGAAACCTCTCCCCTCTCCCCCCTCCCCCCTCCCCCTACTGTTCTTAAAGAATTTCAAAAACCTCACGTGAGTATTCCGTCGCCCCCGCTTCCCGTTGGGGAGATTTCGCCGGACCCTCCTCGTCTACTTCGCCTCACGTAATTAATGGGTATGCAGAGATGAAGACGTTAGCCCAAGATAGGAAGGGATGGAGGACTGAGGATTGCATCAAACCAGTCAAAGGACTGACGAGAGCAAAAAAAAAAAAAAAAAGAAAAAGAAAAAAAAGGTTAAATGCTCGAGGTCTCACAAAT
Source organism: Vandiemenella viatica (assembly GCA_031002005.1). Taxonomy (NCBI): domain Eukaryota; kingdom Metazoa; phylum Arthropoda; class Insecta; order Orthoptera; family Morabidae; genus Vandiemenella; species Vandiemenella viatica. Next base: position 694 of record JARYHS010009431.1, read on the forward strand.
TTGGTTCTATTTCTGGCAGAACACAGGACCTTCTCTCTCTGCTCATGATTCACACTGGTCGCCTGTGTAAATACAGGGAGCCCGTGTCTCGTAGTCCTTAGATGGCCCTATCGAGGGGGGAAAATGATGTAGAGAGAGCGCAGTATAGTAACGAATGGTGCCGCACTGATTACTGTTTGTGGCGAGGTAAACTGTACTTGAACCGTACACGTACGAATAACTTATCCACTTTTGTGCAACAATGAAATGAACGATCTTAAAATTTGTCACAAGAAAAATCATTACGCAGCTGCGCTGAAGGACTGACATTGGTCAGAAAACAATGCAACGGAATTGGTCGAATTAAAGATTATGGATTAACTTAAAAAGGGATGAAAATATCCTATAATTTCACGGAGCAGCGCCAGTCAATCATACATTCTCGAAACCGACGTTTACGAAGAAAAGAGAAGACATTTCGAAAGATGGTGTTGGCAGTTACATCTACGTAAACGTTTTATGTATCATTACAGGGGATGTTCTTTTACCACTGTCACAATATTCACACATAACAGTTTTTATTTTTATTATTATTTTTTAAATGATTTCCACCACGCTTGCGTTTAATTTCTGTATGCCGAGTGTGGTGGGTGAGCGGTAATACTCCAGCCTCGCATTTGGGAGGATGTGGGTTCGAATTCCTGTCCGGGTATCCAGATTTGGAATTTCTATGGTTTCCCCAAATCACTTCAGGCGAATGCAGGGATGTTTCCTTCAAAAGGCCATGGCCGAATTCCTTCGCGTCCCTTGCGCGCATCCTTTCTCCCCTCTAATGACCTCGACTTCGACGAGGTGTAAATCCATAAAAAAAATAATTTCCGAAATCGATTCTTTTCAGTGCTCAACGAATTTCATCTTCTTAAACAATAAAATCACTTTTCATTTCATCCAGACCAAACCTTTAAGATAATTAATTTTTCTGGGTATCAAGCTTTTGTGATCTGATCTAAGTAACCTCTTTCACCTGTCGATAAATATGATTATGTCATATACTGCACCTGCGAAAATGAAATCTGGATACGAAGTTCAAGTGTCATAAGTTTGCCTAATAAATGAACGAACTGCACTTTGTTTATCTCTCAAGTTCAAATATAATCTTACGTGACGTGTGTTTCTCACAGAACGTACCAGAAATTAATGGAGGTTATCTTATCTGGTGAAGTTTGTTGATCCACGATTTTATCAGAATAGAATACGTTATCTTTATCGCAGTTGAATGGACTGTTTTTGTAAGAATTCACACAGCCAGCTTCACAGTTCAGTGTCATTGAATGAGAACAACGTGCGCTGTGGTTCCATCTCTGATACCAGGTTGTAATATCACCTAAACGCTGTTGTGTTTTAATAAAATATTTCTTGAAATGTTTAATATAATGGCAAATAGTAGAATTAATATCATGTCGTGCACTGGTTCCAAATTCTTGAACAACCATTGGTGAGTGAACGGATATATTCAATTTAGTTGAACTGCCAGAAACCCACTTAACAACTCACAGTTTCAATGCTCTGTAATATTGCTGCTTAAAACTCTATCAAAATGTTATGAAAATTCTGCGAAATTACTAAAATTCCTTTTTTTTTTTTAAATGACAAATACGTTTTTACTAAAACAAATAATACTGTTAGCCATTATGTATAAAGAACATTTCACCGGTCACTTCCATCAACGAGAAACATCAAAATTTTATTCAATGCATGTACCTTCTTGTTTAGATTTTTTAATCGTTTATCATGAAAATATCACAAAAAATTAAAGTAATGTTTGTACATTTATCAATAATTGTACCGAATTCGCCGAAAGAAAAAGCAAAATGCTCAAAATTAGGCTACAATTCGATGAAGTGGAGAACTTGAATTTTTTCTTAAACTTCATAATTTGGATATCAGTAATCATCTTTTTTTATAGAAATCATATCTATTAATTAAAAACAATCAAAAGTTTGTTTTTAAATAACAGTTTGTTGTATTTATTGTATTTGATAACCCCACTCGCTTTTTTAAATAAAATATGAGCACCTATTTCATACTCTCATACGTAAGATAGTTGCATATTCAATTTATTTAATACATCATATCGTAAGTTACAATTGAAAGTTCCGTGAATTTATAGAGCACACAGTAGGAAATAGTTCAAGCAACACTGTATAATCGATCTGATAATTCATTATAGTTTTGCGGCTCTTCCAAGGCTAAATCTTCTGGTGTAATAGTACCAGCAAACTAAAGAAATCGGCCATAATTAGCGTTAAGACTTCATCGCGGCATTCGTCTATATTAAATTCGAAAAAAAACAATAACAAACAAACAGAAATCTAAACAGGTTGACCAGATTTCGAACACAGTTTCCCCAAATAGCCAGGCTCCTGACTTAATTGCTCATCCACCGTGCTCCTTTTTTTATAACATCTGTAAAATTCCATGTCAGTCATCTCAGTAAAGAAAGAAATTATTTTGAATATAAATCAACAATATGTGGGAGCAGTGGCAGATCCAAGAGAGAAGAGGCTAAGGGGCTAAAGGCCCCCCCCCCCCAAAAAAAGCATCTAGGTCACCTCCAACAACGTTGTAATTTTGGGGTTTATTATTATTATTTTCTTTTTGCTCTACTGTTTTTATAAGGGCGGCAATCTGAATTAAAATGTTGACATTAGATTTGTGTCGTCGACCGCCCCTCCTATAAAGCCTACCCTCACCCAATTCAAGCCCCCCCTCCCCCCCAACCAAAATCCTAGTTCCTCCCAAACCAAAATCCTGGATCCGCTACTGCATGGGAGTATCTTTTGTGAAATACAATCACATCGCTTCTACCAATGGCGGACAATCTCCCAGAAACTTCGTTTTGAAACACATTTCAACTATTAGATCATTCCAGACGTATTTAAAGTTTGATCCAGGATTTGTTTTTTAGTAATATATTGATTCGATTAAATACAATGGTTCAGAATTTTTTTAAAAAGTTATCACATTTCTGTGCGTTTTCACAACAGTTTTCAATTTTTATTATCATTAAATGATGGACTGATGTGAAGCTAATTTTAGAAAATCAACGAAACAGTAAAGTATGACAGAGCCTGCTAACATTTGTAGTAAATAAAACATACAGTGTATTGTACATGATGGTTAATTTTGTTTTCTAAAACAGAAGAATGGTTTTATGTGAATGTAAATCTGAATGTTACATTTAAACAATAATTACTACGAGGGTGAGTTAAATGAAAACCTTAAATATTTTTTTTAAATATGGTACAAAGCTGAAGTGAACTACACTTAATGGTTCCTTGAGGTTTATTACTATGTACACAAAACACTGGTAACAATAACAAATGTGGTACAGTTAGCGGATGACCGTCGAGAAATTTAGCCTGGTCCTGATCCGGGGTAGAGAGAGACGGCTTCTACTTCTCGCGAACTTCCGGTGGTCTTCTGTAGTTGAAGCTGGTTCCGCGGTCAGGCCGGAACTGGCGGTGGAGCGGCCGGCTACGCTTATATAGGCGGCCTGGCGCAGGAATTCCGTTGTGTGGTAGTACGGCGACCTCTGTAAGAAATAGTCCCACTTAGCTTCTAGATGATTCTATTTGTTTTCCTGGTTTGTTTTGATGTCTCTGCGCCTGTTTGGAGTCGTATATGTATCCCGGCGTGCAGGCGCGTTGTGTGTGAGGTCTGCCTGGCAGGGGCCTTTACTGGCAGACTGAACATACCTCCCTCCCGGGGGGGGGAGGGGGGGAAGCGATGTCTGCGACGTCTGCGAGGTCGTCTGCCGCGGCGCCCTGGAGCAGACTATGAAGGCTACCTCCAGGGGAGTACGGAGCTGTTCCCCTGGCGATGCGTGCCGACCTGCGTCGTGGTGCAGGTTGTGATGGAGGTACTTGTGGAGCTAACGGCATCGGTTCGTCGGCGTCGATGGCCGGGGGCTGTACGGGGGGCGCTGAAGATGGTCCCCGCAGGTGGTCGAGAGGTTGCGGCTGAAGGGTGTCGGAGCGACCGACAGGTTGTGGCGTCGTTGGTGGCGCTGTAACTGTCCCTGAGCAACGGTTAGACGGCAGGAGTGGTGGAGGTGGCAGGGAAGGAGAGGAAGAAGTGGATGGCCGTGCCGTGGTGGAAGAGGACGGTGCCGTGGGGTAGCGGGGACGTAGTTGGTTTCGATGGCGTCGCACTATCCGGCCATCCAGGCTGACGTCGAACAGTTGGCGGCCCCGGGGCCGCTGGATGACCCCCGGAAGCCAACCGGCCCGGGAGCCAAACCCGCGGGCCCAGACTAGGGAGCCCGGGGTGAAACGGAATGGGCCCGAAGGTACCTGTACTTTGGGCGGGGGTAAGAGGAGATGGAGGAGAGTGCGAGGTTGGCGGCCATGTAGCAATTCCGCCGGGCTTTTGGCCCCCACTGGAGTGGATCGATAGGAACTGAGGAAGAGTGTCAATGCCTCTTCGAGTTTGTGACTTGTGGTGTATTTGGTCATTTGGGTTTTGAATGTTCTGACTAGCCGTTCCGCCTCCCCGTTAGATTGGGGGTGGAAGGGCGGGGTGAGGAGGTGTTGGATATTGTTGGCGGTACAGAAGGATAGGAATTCCCGACTTCGAAATTGCGGTCCGTTATCTGTGACGATAGCGTATGGTAATCCTTCGATGGAAAAGATCTTCGTGAGGGCTGAAATGGTGACCTCTGTAGTGATTGTGGAGCAACGGACGACATATGGGAAGTGGGAAAAGGCATCCGTCACTAGGAGCCACTGGTGGCCTAGGAATGGGCCAGCGAAGTCGAGGTGAATGCGTTCCCAGGGTCCGGACGGTGCCGGCCAGGAAAGGAACTTTTGAGGGGGGCGGGGCAGTTGTTGGGCACAGATGGTACAGCGCCGCACCATCTTCGTGACATCCGTGGTAAGGCCGATCCAGAATACATGGCGTCTGGCAAGGGATTTGGTGCGGGCAATTCCCCAGTGTCCTTGGTGGAGAGTTTGGAGGATTGTCGGTTGTAGGGATCTCGGAACGACGACCCTCGGGGTGGAATTTGGTTCTGTGCGGAGGAGCACTCCCTCTACTACTGAGAGCTGGTGGCGGATGGAGTAGTAGAACTTGAGGTCTTGATGATGGCGTGGAGGGGAACGTGTTTGCCACCCGTGTTGGATGTGGTGTCGGATGACACGGAGGAGGGGGTCCTCCCCTGTGGCTGCCGCGACTTTTGAGGCCGTGACTGGAAATGTCTTCAGTGCTTCTTGTATGTCATCGTCGATCTGGAACACCAGAAGTTCCGACTTGTCGAAGGCAAGGTCTGGTCCCTGCGGTAGTCTGGATAAGGCGTCTGCATTGGCATGCCTGGAGGTGGTACGGAAATGCATGGTATATCTGAACTGGGACAGGAATAGTGCCCAACGCTGGATGCGGTGGGATGTTTTGGTAGGCAGACGTGTGGACGGATCAAATAGTGATAGGAGTGGCTTGTGGTCGGTAATGAGATGAAAAGAAATCCCATATAAAAGGGAATAGAATTTGGAGCAGGCAAAAACAATAGCTAGCGCCTCTTTCTCGATTTGAGAATATTTAAGCTGAGCAGCCGATAGGGCTTTGGAGATGTAGGCTACGGGGCGTTCCGTGCCATCTGGTAATTTATGAGACAGAACTGCCCCCACACCGTAATCGGATGCATCTGTGGCAAGTATCAAGGGGAGGTTTGGAGTGTATGGCATGAGGCATGCTGCGGACTTGAGCTGCTGTTTAAGGGTGTGGAATGCGGTCTCGCAAGCTGGGGTCCAACGGAACGGGACATTCTTGCGACAGAGGTGGTACAGGGGTGCTGCCACTTGTGCTGCTGAGGGTATAAATTTTCTGTAGTATGAAATCTTGCCTAAAAAAGATTTCAACTGATGTAGATCCTGAGGCCGAGGTAAGTTGGAAATAGCGTCCACATAGGAAAATGCTGGGGAGATGCCTTCCTGAGCGATGATGTGACCCAGGTAGGAAATGGATTGTTGAAAAAATTGACACTTGGAAAGGTTGCATTTTAATCCTGCTGCACGGAGGCGGAGGAAGAGTAGGCGGAGGTTGGTCATGTGTTCGGCAGCGGAGGGTCCCGTGACGACTATGTCGTCGAGATAGTTGATGCATCCCGGAATATCCTGGAGAAGTTGTTCGAGATACCGTTGAAAAATCGCTGGAGCACTGGCCAAGCCGAACATGAGCCGGTTGAGTTGGAAGAGGCCAGAGGGAGTGTTGATGACTGTGTATTGTCGGGACTGGATATCCAAAGGGATTTGAAGGTATGCTTCTGCCAGGTCAATTTTTGTAAAGTAGGTACCTCCTGCTAGTTTACGGAAGAGGTCGTCCGGTCTCGGAAGTGGATAGTCGTCTACCAGCAGATGCGGGTTGACGGTGGTCTTAAAGTCACCACAGAGACGTAAGCGGCGTCCTGGCTTCTGAACTATGACCAACGGCGTGGCCCAGGGGCTGAACCGCACCGGCTGGAGGATCCCTTCGTCTTGGAGACGTTGAAGTTCTTCCTGAAGTGGTTGTTGAAGCGCTACGGGTACCTGGCGTGCCCGGAAGTATCGAGGCCGTACGTCCGGCCGGAGTTGGAGTGATGCTTCGAAGTCCTTTGCACAGCCGACGCCTGGTGAGAACAGGTCCTGAAACTCGGTGCAAAGGGCGTCCACTTCAGGAAAAGGAACATGCTGAGATACGAGGTGTATGTTATCCTCAATTGAAAATCCGAATAAGCGGAAAGCGTCCAGTCCAAATAAGTCTGCTGTGAGAGAACTGTTAACTACTAAAAAGGGGACTGAACGATGTACAGACTTATACATGACGTTTGCTGTGAACTGTCCCAGGAGTGCTATTTCCTGTTTGTTGTATGTCAGGAGGCGCTTGGGGGCCGGCGAGAGGGGGGGCGAGCCAATTTGCACATAAGTAGTATAATTAAGCAATGAGACTGCTGCTCCTGTGTCGACTTGTAGGCGCAGGGGCTTGCCATTGACCGTAACGTCAATAAAAAGTTTGGATGCTGTGGAAGTGTCTACCTGATTGATATCCATAGGTGCGCCGCTCAACCTGTCTTGGTAAGACCCTGGGCGGCGAGAGCCGGGATTGGCATTGGTGGTGTTGGTGCGGCAGACGGACGCCAGGTGTCCTTCCTTGCCGCAACGTGAGCATTCAGCCCAACGATCCGGACAATTTTCCCTCTCATGTGCTGAATAACAGGCGGGGCAGGAGGGTAGGCGGAGCGGGCTGCGGCGTCGGCGCTGCGGGATCCGCTGCTGCTGCCGAGACTTGGTGCCCCTGCCGGAACGGGCCGGTTCGATGTCCTTCTGAGGAAGCGGTCCCCGGTTGTGGTGTCGGGAGGAGCGCGACTGGGAGCTCTGGATGGCGGCGACGTCCTGTGTGTCCTCTACGTCGGTTCGGATTGCGGCCACATCCGCCCAGGACTCCAGGCGGCGATCTGCGGCCGTAGATATTTCGAATTTGTAGGCAAGTTCGATGACCTGCTCCAGGGATGGGTCCTCTAACTTGAGGGCGTCATGCCGGAGTGCGGCATCTGGTGCAGCCTGTATGATGTGATCACGCACCATGTCGTCGGCGTAGGATTCGTGGGAACAACGAGTTTGAAACTTACATTTTCTGCTAAGGCCTTGGAGTTCGGCCGCCCACTGGCGATACGTCTGATCGGGCTTCTTCCGGCATTGATAGAATTCGACGCGGGCCGCGACGACATGGTACCGGCGTCTGTAGTATGCATTCAAGTGTCGTACAGATGGTCGTGAAGGTGAGGGTGTCGGGGTCTTGTGGCTGAAGTTTGGTGAGCAAGACATACATCTTTGATTGGTTCCAGGAAAGGAAATATGCACGCTGGTCTTCTTCTTTGGATATGTGATGAATTGCGAAGTGTTGTTTTATGCGCTTCTCGTAGGTCTCCCATTCTTCGACGTCGTCGTTGAATGCTGGGAACGGAGGCGGGGCCGTGGGTTGGCGGAGATTCCTGACTTCCGCAATCAGTTGTCTCTGAGATTCGAAGAACTGATGTAGAAGTCCTTGGAGGAACTGTTGCCATTCCGTAGGTGCTGCTGGCGTAGCCATGATGGTCGAGAGTTCTTATCCCAACCTTGTCGCCACTGAAGTGAACTACACTTAATGGTTCCTTGAGGTTTATTACTATGTACACAAAACACTGGTAACAATAACAAATGTGGTACAGTTAGCGGATGACCGTCGAGAAATTTAGCCTGGTCCTGATCCGGGGTAGAGAGAGACGGCTTCTACTTCTCGCGAACTTCCGGTGGTCTTCTGTAGTTGAAGCTGGTTCCGCGGTCAGGCCGGAACTGGCGGTGGAGCGGCCGGCTACGCTTATATAGGCGGCCTGGCGCAGGAATTCCGTTGTGTGGTAGTACGGCGACCTCTGTAAGAAATAGTCCCACTTAGCTTCTAGATGATTCTATTTGTTTTCCTGGTTTGTTTTGATGTCTCTGCGCCTGTTTGGAGTCGTATATGTATCCCGGCGTGCAGGCGCGTTGTGTGTGAGGTCTGCCTGGCAGGGGCCTTTACTGGCAGACTGAACAGACAATGTCATCAGCAATTAGTAGCACACTGATTTTTCTCCTTGTTTATGCCCCATTCAAATATTTCTTTCACTTCCTACAATGCTTCTTCTACATGCAAGTTGAATATTAATGGGGATAGACTACAACCTTCTCTCACAACCTTTTTCTAAAAAAAATTATCAAAATTGTAAAATCATGCCTTACACGTAAAACTGCAGGACCTGTGTACTTGTTTAGTTTTCTGGGTTACACTAAACAGTTATGAGGAGGTGAATTCAGCATCTACTAAACAATTCACAAAATTTTTGTGCTGTTACTAATAATTTCAATATTCAAGTTTAGTTAACGGTTTCGGCAGGTCATCGTTTGATTCGATTTATATTATTTCTGAAGTAACAGTGTTTAGCAGCTTTACCGTAACTGCGTTCACAAATGATAACTTTGCAATAAATTTGTATATTAGTTATTTATTACGGTTCGGCACTTATAAGGTAACAGGGGTGGTATTTGTTGATTTGTCAGCAGCGTATGACACCGTCAACCATCAACTACTACTAGTCAAGTTCTACAATCTGACCAGGAATTTCACTCTTAGTAAGTTCATTGCTACTCTTCTGCAGAACCGCAGATTCTTTGTTGACTTCCAAGGACAGCGTAGCCGTTGGAGGTCACAAAAGAATGGTCTACCCCAAGGAAGTGTGCTAGCCCCATTATTGTTTAACATATATACCAATTATCAGCTTATACCACGCAAATGCAGGAGTTTCGTGTATGCTAATGATCTTGCTCTGTTCTCACAGAGCAAAGACTTTGAATCAGTGGAGAGCGCCCTTACCAACGCTCTGGAAGATTTGTCAAGGTATTATAGCACGAACCAACTTAAAACAAATCCTACGAAGACACAAGTATGTGCTTTTCATCTAAGGAATAAAGAAGCAAATCGTAGGTTAAAGGTAACATGGTCGGGGGTTGAACTAGAACACTGTGATACTCCAAAATATCTAGGAGTGACCCTTGACAGATCACTTACATTCAGGAAACATTGCATGAACTCCAAGTTGAAAGTTTCCAGTAGGAACAATCTCATAAGAAAACTGGCTGGATCGCAGTGGGGCAGCCAACCTGAAACAATTCGAACTTCTGCCTTAGCACTATGTTATTCGGCTGCAGAGTATGCCTGTCCCGTATGGTACAGTTCAACCCATGCCAAACAAGTAGACATTGCACTTAATGACACGTGCAAAATCATAACAGGCTGCTTAAAACCAACTCCAGTCTAATGGCTCCACCGTCTCGCAGGAATAGCACCACCTTCTGTTCGAAGGGAAATATCAGTGAACAAGGAAAGGAGGAAAGTGAACCATGAAAAATCTCATCAACTATATGGGCATATCCCTCACAGGCAAAGACTGAAGTCTAGGAAAAGTTTCATAAGAATATCTCAGGAACTTACAACGACAACTGAAGAAGCCAGGTTACAACTATGGGAAGCTAAGGCCCCCCTTCCACATGGCTGCGGAAGAGTGTCTGAATCTTTGCCACCTGGTTATGACAAGGGATGGTTGACGTGGAAATCTTAGAATACGCTGAGATCAAGAGTGGGCAGATGCAAAGTGAATTTAGCAAGATGGGGCTATGCTGAGATTAAGGATTGCAATCCCGCAGTATTTTCAATCCTGCGGGATTTGTGCCAATCCAGCGGGATCCCACGGGATCCGTGCGGGATTGGTACAAACAGTTTTTTAACGCATATATTTAAAACATAGTTACTTAAAACGTTAATAAATTAAATAATAATTAAATTAAAAAATAATTTTTAATGTTAAACGATAAAAATTAACAGTTATTTAATCTAAACTAATTTTTAAATAAATAATAAAAATGGAAAATATTGAATCTTAGGTCATATTATGTGCCTTACAATATATCACATAAGTTTAAAAATATGGTTTGCTTAATGTCCAAGTTACCAGAGATTTTTTTTCAAATTCTAAATAAACGTTCCATAACACCGAGAAAAGCATTCCATTTCACAAAGTGAAGTAAATAAACTCTGTAAAGTGTAGACTTGGCTCAAAACAAGATCTCATAACTTTTTTTCACTGCACAAGCATGAGACTTGGCCTTTTTTGCGTGATTCTTTATTATATCTCCTGATTCCTTGATTGATGTTACAGTTGATTCAATGTTATTAAAAGAAACTACTCACCAACACGTAAACTGTCAAGTATTTCAGATCTACTTATGTGGCGTAACTACGTTTTTAGAGTGGAAATTATTATTCTTTAGAAAGAAAGGAGACTTTCTCGGCGAATGATTGCAGTGAAATCCTCATAGGTTGTATCTCCGGATTTCATTGCAAACACACGAAATTACACGCGCGAGGAAGACGGCGGAGGCAGCCGTCGAAGTATGGTGTTCCTACAACACAATTCGTCGATACACCCTTTAAAATTTCATTATAACTTTTTTTTTTACCTTTAGTCGAAATAATAACAAGGAGAAGAGGGATTAATCGAAAGCATGAGCGACACATGTAAGCAGGTGGCTTTCGTCAAAGAAACGCATTGAGGCAGTGGCCAAAACAACAATAAGTCAAAGGATATACAATTTCCTTTTAATAGCTGTTAAATAAATAGGTACGCGATCGTTAAAATTACGATAACATTAGTTTCATATCAATGAATAATCAAATTTTCAGCCGCAAATTAGGAAATTGTCACAATTACTTTATCTACAAATACAGAAAATGGGAATTATGAAACCGTGAATAAAAAGCTGTAGCCGTGTAGTTCAGATAACGTGTGCGACACTTAAAAAATAATTATATAGTAGAAAACCGTACTAAATACACACCATAACTGAAATTACAGAAATATGTCCTCGAAACAAACGTAAGTTCTGATGAATACGTAAAAATGTATTTATTTACTTACGAATGACGAAGGTTGACAAAAACAAACGCTTGTTCACACGAGTCAAATGCCAACTGGAAGGGTACAAGCAAACAGTGCAGTACATCCGATAGAGACCTAGGAGCAGTGAGTCACGCAGACTAACACACGATTCCGCCGGATTTTGCGGATTGCAGATCCGCTTAATTTTGTGCGGGATCCGCCAGACTGTCTAACGATGCGGGATCCCGCGGGATTGCGGGATCCCGCTTTGCTGGATTGCAATCCCTAGCTGAGATCAATGATATTAAGTGTGACTGCGGTGAAGACCAGACTGTCCAGCACATGCTCCAGTGTCAACTGTGTCCAGCATCCTGCTCGGCAGCTGAACTGTATGATGCCTCAGAAAATGCACTGGAAGTGGCCAAGTTCTGGTCGCTTATAATATGATGATTGTGATTGTGTAACTGTATGTTTCTGATACGAAAATAATAATAATAAGCACTTATAAATTACTGAAGATTATTCCGGAAAGAGTATGTTCATAATCATCGAATTGTTGATAGTAATATATTGTTATTAATTATACTTTATCAACCATAAGTCATTTATTTCTTGTTTTTAGAACGTCCAAGTAAGATTATCATTTACCTGTTCGATGACCTCTCCTTTTCCAGCCTGAGGTTTACACCTTCCCCATTTATGAAGTTTCGAAATCGCTCTCCGATTTCGTCCAGCGAAGTTTATTTAAGGCTGTATTATTATCTGTTTTAAGGACGAATAACGCTTTTAGCTTCTCCCGTTATAAATTCTAAATATAATTCCTTTTTGCCTTGAATAATAATTTAGCTAACGATACAATTCTCTGAGTAATTGATTTTAAGTTGCATGCACTCTAGACGCTGCTTTGAGCCATTTAAGCGATGTCGACTTCGTGCCGTCAGAAAGTAACACAAATATATAGTTTAACAGCTACAATAAGTTTTACTTTGACTATGATCTATTCTTTTTTCACCACTACCAAAATTGAATCCCGATAGCCGTCTAATATAATTCTTGTAATTAGAAGTTAGTAAAGATATGCATAATTTTTCTACTTTATTGCGAGTTTGTTCCGCACATAAACCTTTGTTAAAGTTTCATTATACTGAAATCAAACTAACGTGTTTCATTAATTGAAGTTTAAATACGGAGCGTGGTAGGTGAGTGGTAACGCAATGGGCTTCACATTATTGAGGAAGCGTGTTCAAATCCCCGTCCGGGCATCCAGATTTGGGTTTTCCATGGTTTCCCCAAATCACTCCAGGCGAATGCCTGGATGCTTCCTTCAAAAGACCATGGCCGAATTCCTTCCCTTTCCTCTTGCCTCCAGTCTTTTCCTGCCTCTAATGACCCCGACGTCGACGAGGCCGTAAGCAAAAAAAAAAAAAAAAAAAAAAAAAAGTAAATTTCAATGGTTTAAATGGAATACTTACCCAGTCACTTTATATTCTCGCAATAATTTATTTCATTAACACTGATAACCATTAAATTCTTCGTAGTTCTTCAATTAAGATAACCCAATTTTATCGATCCTCCGAAACAAAACCATCAAACGCAAACCTGAATACTTCCGATTCCAGACCATCCACAATTCTGTGATCTTACAGGTAGTCCAACGTGAAATAACAAAATTAAACTCTGTAGGCTTCCGCGGCCAGAGTCAGTTGATTCTTGGCTGTCCCGGTGATGCCGCGTCACGATGCGTGCAGCCGACGGTTGCAATTCTACCATAGAAGAAGACCACAGAACGATGGTCGAAACGTCGAGTGCACACCACATGACGCGGAGCAATCTGGACAGCCAAGAATCA
>JARYHS010009432.1:0-21734 GCA_031002005.1 Vandiemenella viatica
CAACACTGGACAGAGCACGGTTAAAACCAAACAACACAGCATACAAAAATCGCTAGTATAAAGTGCAGCAAGATATCGATGAGGTTGATGTATGTAAAAAACCGCATTAAATCACTTTTTTCTCTTTATAAATACCCACCGTTTAATCTATACTATTATATATCTGTAAGCAAGGTGGGTGTGTCTCTTTACTGGAACGGGTATCGCGCAATTAGTACCGCAGCAATTTGGATGTGGAATTCAAGTTTTTCGAGCTAATGGTGCCAGTCAAAATGACTGATGTACTGAATGAAACTGGAAATATTTAAATTCATTTCTAGATCGGTAACTATATATACGGATCACACTGTAGTTGAGATATTCACTCCTTGCAGAAAAACTGACAATAAATTCACAGTCTCCATTTTTAGGAACATGTTTCTTCAGCTATTTATCTAATCTATTATCCGAAATTTAAAACATAATATTAATGGAATATCTGACTCAGATGTATCAAGTGTCATTAATACATAATTTACTGTAAGCGCAGTCGTTATGATTATTAACATCTTTGACAATTACAAACTTTTTTCTCTGGTACGACATGTTTTTTAAATTTTCGCTGAATGCCGCACAATATTAACGAAAAACGCTAATATGTGGTATGAATACGGAAATCAGTTTCTTCTCGAAGAAAGGTGCCTACAAAAACATTAAAAGGTAACGGTACGTATTCTTATGTGCAAATATTTCGTAATAATATCACAAAAGAAACGTGTGTAAAAATTTGACTGCTTTCAAACCACAGTCGGTAGAAAAAACTGTTGTATTTATTCAATAACCATCATACCCTTAATTACGCTGCAAATTGATGATGCATTTTTATATAATTCGATCAGACGTTTCCAGATTTCGCTTAGTTCTAGAGATATAGTACATATCACATAGATTGTGTGGTTAGGTCGAAATGTGGCCTATATCAGAAGAAAAATTCCGTGGCACCCCAATTTTACGATGTTTTCTTAAGGCGAAACATTTTGACATTTCGATTAGTTCTAGCCAGATCGTGTATAAAAGGTTTTGATAATTTGTTAAAATGCGCCCAGGAGCATTCCTATGCAAGAATACGAGAAACGTTATGTCAAAGACGATGTGATTAGGATGGTGTGCGACCTGGACAAGAATTAATATATATTTCCCTCTGTGCCATGAACTTAGGGATATTTTGAATTAAGATACTTAGAAATCTAGGTTAGATATCGAAAGATTTTTTTCTTTACTTTTATATTGTGTTTGGCGTGAATAAAATTGAAGGCGGAAATAGGTACAATTATAAAAAGGCACAGGATTCAAATTTGAAGAGATATTTCAGAGAACAATTCAGCAATGGAAGGAAGGCTCCGGTACAGTAGAGTCAAGGTGGGAAGAGTTCAAAGAGATAATAAGAAAGGGGGAAGAAAAATTTATTTCAAAGCAGAAAATAAAGAGAAGTAGAGAACCTATGTTCTATAATAGGGTAGTGAGGAGGTTAAAGAGGTTGGTACGAAGAGAACATAACAGAGTTAAGAGACAGCAGAGTAGTAGGGAATATTTAAAACAACTAAACAAGGACTTAATAACAGCAAAGAAAATGGTTAAAGATGGGTTTATGAAGAGTATTTTCAGTGCAGGAGGACCATTGACTGATGCATCTAGAAATTTCTATGGCTATATCAGGAAACTGAGGGAAAGGGAGGGTGTAGAGACACTTATAGATAAGGATGGAGAAGAAGTTACTGACGATTTGAAAAAGGCAGAGATTTTAAGTAACTGGTTCAGTGAAAGCATTAGGGACAATGAATCAGAAACAAGAGTATCTAATTCGGAGAACGAGCTTAACAACACAATTAGAAATGACGATAGTAAAAAATTTGATATCCATCCTGAGGAAATCATGAGGGAAATAAGAAAGCTGAAAAAATAAATAAAGGGGCTGGTGTAGATAATATTACTACAGATATCTTAAAGATTGCGGGATGTGACATTGTACCTTATCTTGAAATATTACTTAAATTGAGTCTAGACACATGCTGCTTACCACAGGACTGGAAACGTGCAATAGTAATACCGGTACATGAGGGAGGGGTGAGAAATAGGGTTGAGAATTACAGGCCAATCAGTTTGACATCAGTGGTAGGTTAATTAATGGAAAGATTGATATGCAACCACATCAGAAATATATGTGAGGAACGTAAGTGGTTTTCAAGCAGGCAACATGGTTTCAGGAAGGATATTCATGCGAATCTCAGTTGGTGGGATATATTCAAGATATTTCAGATGAAATGGACAAGGGAGGAAAAATTGATAGTGTAGCACTAGATCTGTCTAAGGCGTTTGATAGAGTAAGCCATAAAATGGTAGTAAATAAGGTAAAAACCATTTGAGTGGATAAGAAAGTCATTTGCTGGGTAGAAGAATTTTTAAAAGGTAGAAAACAGAAATTTAGGGTAGGAAATGTAGTATCAAAAGAAGAGGAAGTAAAAATGGGTGTGCCACAGTGTAGCGTATTGGGACCATTGCTATTCATTATTCTAATGAATAATTGTGTTGATTGTTTACTATCTGAAATTAGTTTGTTTGCAGATGACATAATCGAAACGATAGAGGATTGTAAACAGTTACAGGGTGATCTGGACAGGATATCTAATTGGGTTGGCAAACATGGAATGAAGATAAATGCAAAGAAGAGTCAGCTTATAAGATACACAAATAAAAAAACAAAAGGTTAATTATGAATATAAGGTGGGGAAAGAATTGCTTGCTGAAGACTTGAAATGTAAATATCTTGGAATCACTTTTGATAACAAACTTAACTGGGCAGGACACATAGGACAGGTGGTAGGAAAAGGTTTCAAAGTTCTGCACTTGTTGGAGAGAGTGATGAGGGGATGTACGAGAGAAGTCAAGGAATTGGGTTACAAAACTTTGGTCAGACCATTGCTCGAATATGGTAGTGTAGTATGGGACCCTCATTTTTCGTATCAAATACAGGAATTGGAGAGGTTGCAAAGAAGGGCTGCTAGATTTGTTTCTGGAAATTATCGCAGAATGCAATCAGTGGCGGATATGATAAAGGAGCTGGAATGGGATTCATTGCAAGACAGGAGGAGGATGAGGAGGGTCATGGGAGTGTACATACTGGCGATGAGGCATGGAAAGATATTGCAATAGGTGTGAAAAGTAGTGGATGACAGGGAAAAGATGACCACGACCACAAGCTGGCACTCGATTTCAGGCACAAGGGTGTAGGAAGATTCTCTTTTTTAGGTAAGGGTGTCAGGGATTGGAATGAGTTACCAAGAGAAATGATGAATAATTTACCGAAAACTTTGAAAGAATTTAAAGATAAAATTTGTAGAGGGCAAGTGTAGGTAGGTGCAGGATAGGGGGAAGATGGGTGTGTAGGGAATTTGCCACCAGAGCCTGTGCTCCATTGCAATTAAAATTAAATTAAATTGAACATCATTGGAGATGGTTGTTCTATACTATTATTTCTGCGCCTCATTGTAAAATATCTGTCGCATCTGGTATAGAATACGTTTCCTTTTTGCTTTTATATACACATTTTTCTAGAGAAGCATCCTTTCAAAAATGGGTATGGCAAATTATACGTAATATGTGACCCAATATATCTGGAGAACCAAGCTAGATATCAAAAAATGTTATCCTTTACTTTCGATTTGTTTCGTCGAGTTCTATAAGAATCTACCATCATACTGTGGCGCCAAGGTAATGATAGGACTACCAATTTCTAAGTTATACTCTGGTAGACAGTTAACAATTTGTCTCTGGAACAATATGGTCGTTAAAAGTTGTATATTAATAAGCCAATATTTCCTCTTTACATATCATTATGGTTAAGAAAATCAGTTTTTTTCTCGAAAAAAGATATATGAAAAACAGCTACCATAAATATCAATAGGTAACAATACATTTTCCCCACAATGACTTGTGCGGAACTTTACATGTTTCTACTTACGTTACTCGATTAATATATATTTTGTGGCAATAAAGTGCAAATATTCGTCAGTACTATCGCCCAAGTACATTTGTTTTTGTATTAATAGGCAGTTTCTATCCTCCGGATAATGTGTCTCAAATTTCTTATTGGACCGTTAGACATAATGTTTTATGTAGCTTTAATTTCTTATTTTTCATATATTATTTTATGTTAAAATATAAGTATAATAAAAATTTCGAACTTTAGTAATGGAAAATGAATCTCAGGTAGTAACTAAAAGCAAGGAAAATCGTTAAATGAAATCTACATTTTTTGTTTCTCCAAGTTAATATTTGGTACTAAACTAAAAAAGGTCAGAGTAATTCTATACACGCCAAGACCCGCATGGGCGAAGCAACGGGTAAATGCTAGTTCTTGAGATAAAAGTGTGACGAAGATAATTCTATTACACTAGATACAGAAATCTGCCCACTGCTTCACAAGCAAATTTGTAAAAATTCTTTACTGATTTTATTCTATTACCAGTTATTAACTTGTAGCGGCGTGAGTTGTAAACGTCTTTTGAAAAGTTTCCTTTGTTTTAGTTATTACCTTAGGTTCGGTTTTCATACTGATATCCAAGAGTTTGTTTCATTCATATTTTAATGTGATGTAATTCATTAAATAGAAGAAACGCTACCTGTAAAATTAACAATACTAATTCCTGGTTGTAATTATTGTTCGAGGTATGAGAAGTTATTGTTGAGAAAGGGTTTTATTTTTGCGATGTAAGTATGTGAAGCAATGTTTAAGACAAATAAGATGCTACTTTTACCTTACTTGCTAGGTCGATAGCTACAATGCCTCTGTGTTGACCACATTTCTAGTTTGATTGTTTGATGAATATAAGTATAGACTTGACCTACCTATCACCCTGGAACAAGCTTCGTATAGCTGGCCGTGGGGGAAACATAGTGTCCGAAGATCAATTCCTACCGTTCCCAGTGTATGGCCCTGAGACCTGTTGTTTGTTATGGCAAAACATATGGTTACCGAGAATTACAGGCGCTTAAAACTAGAATGGAAAGTTTGATGATACCAATGGTATTTTTGGAATGAATACTTCCTCTCCTCTTACACATCCTGTTACGGTAATGGCCTCAATATGCAAGGATTTCAACGGAAGTGTAGTTCCGTTGCACAGCTGTGGTGGTGATGTGTTTCTCATGAGCATGAACGGAGTACCAACTTATAAATTCGGTTTAAGCGCTTTAAGACCAGATGCGCCGAGGGAATGTAATAATTCATATGGATAATTAGTCTCGTCTTTTTGGTCTTCCACCGTGTTAATAGCTACGTAAGTCAATATTATTATTATCAATTTTAATTGCAATGGAGATAATGCTCCGGTGGCAATTCCTCTAGTCATCTAATTACCTCTTTTTATATTAATTTTTAATTGTCTTTTATAATTATAGCGTTAAATTCCTGCCCCATTTACTTTTCCGATTTACAAATTTTAAATTTAAATTGTTTAACTGCTTTTGGTAAATTATTCATCACTTCACTTCGTAATTTGGTTCCAATCCCTGACACCCGTAACAAACAAAATATAATTTTATGCACTATTAGTAATTCTTTGACCAATATCCCTACAAGTCCCATCATCCCATGCCCTGTACATTTCCAGTACTCTCTTCACCCTCCTCCTTTCCTTCAGTAACTCCCAATCCAGCTCGTCAACATGGTGATGATCATTTCCAGGTTGTACTTATTGATGTCATTAACACCTTTAATCACATCTAACAATTAAAACTACATAGAGAACCATAAACATGGGTAAGGATGTATCTGTGGTAATAACAAATGTATTATTTTGGTAATATTTAACTTAACTAAAAAATCACTTTTTTTAATGCTGATATGATTTGATGATAACCGTGGTGCTGCAATTTATATTGATAGATAACAGCTAACACAGCTGAAATTATCATTAATATATACAAACTGGGATTTCGTGTCCAGTGTGTATGTGGGCTTATATAGTTAAGTCTAAACTTTGGTAAGGATTTTTCTGTGTAAATAACGAAAAATATTATTTCCGTAATGTTTAACTTTCAAGAAATCTCATTTTTATATTGGGATGCGGAGGATTGCACCATAACCGTGATGCCGCAAATTTATATAGACATAGCAGTTACCTACGACATAGTCCTTTTAGAAGTGTGTTGTAGTAAAAGAGGTTTCTTTATTAATAATAATTGTTTCTTTATTATTATTATTGTTATTGTTTTTTTCTGTTTGGATATTGATTTTATTTTGACGATATGATGATTAAATCAATTATTCTGTTTTAAAATCGAAATTTACGCAGACTAAAACTAATCCTACCTGGTATCACATGTTAAGAATTATTTTCAATTTCCTTCGTTTTCAGTGACGCCATATTACTAATGTGGTTATTTCACCCACATGTAAGTAATTACAAAGTTTCAAGAATCTATCACTATACAGCGAATGTATCAATGCGGATGTGACAGAAGCTATGATATACGAACATAATCAATAGCAAAATGGTTGGTTAGTTTGAAATGCAGACTGGATCAGAATGACAATTGGCTCACTTTGCTAGAGCATAAGGCATAAATGATTTACTTTTATTATTATTTACGCGATGCGGCATTCGGTTTTAAGCTGCCTAATTAATTTTTAGTTTCATTTCCTCCATGTTGCTGTCGTTTTTAATCCAAAGCACGTATGGCGATAAACATTGCAAGATCAGGGTTATGAAACTTGTTTAATAGAAACAACAGTTTATCTTACTGGCCGTGGTTTGAACATCAGCCAAAATTTGTACACACGTTCCTTGGGCAATATTATTGACGAATATTTGAACTTTATAGCCCAAAAATATGTATTAATTGAGTAAAATAAATAGAAAAATAGATATTTCTGCACAAGTCATTGTGAGGAAAAATGTATTGTTACCAGTTGATATTTTTGGTAGCTGTTTTTCAGACATCTTACTTCGAGAAAAAAACTTTTTCTTATCCATAATGATATGTAAAGAAGAAGCATTGGCTTATTAATTTTCAGCGTTCAGCGATCACATAGACATATTGTTCCAGACTCAAACTGTTTAACTGTCAACCAGAGATAATATACATCTACCATTTTAGTAATCTAACGCACTTTGCATGGTAACTTACCTGTTGCAAAGAAAGTCAATGCTTATTACGTTTAATTCACGTATTCCGTTTATTTTAAACACTGCGGTCCAGAAAAATGAGTAACAAAATTAATGAAAATAACTGAATCCCAAGTTTTTTCAGATTTTTGCGAAAGGAGTGCGCGTTTTAAATGCATAATAATCGGCAGGCTACAATTTTCCAAATATAAAGGTTTTTAATCGCTTGCTCCTTCACATGGTACATAAAAGTCGTTAGCTATTCTCGCAGAATTTGACTCGCACCATTAATTCTAAAAAATTTAAAACCCAGTCCAAATTTCTGTCATAGTTTTAACGCGGCTCCCTTTCAAACAAAGAGACACACGCAGCTTGCTTACAGACTTATAATAGTATAGTTACGTTGGAGAAGCACAGAGGCTGGAACCATAGTTTCTGATACCTGCTTGACTAGACACATTCCTGTGCAATGTAACTCAGATATAGGCAAACCTGCAACAGTCATTAAATCTTACAAGTGTTCTTCGATCCAACCAACTATCTTAATATGGATGCATTAAACTGTAAGCACAACTGAGAATTTTTTATAAAGTTATCAGTGACTATAAAGTTATCCATGATCAGTATTTTAAGTGAAACCAATATGTCTGCAAATTTATATCGTTAAGTGTAATTTTAAGTGCTAATCTGCTACAATAAATACAATTTCCCGAACTGTATTGATTTTGCTAAATAATTCCTAGTAAAAGTAATGGCAATACACTGGAGTGAGCTCATACCCTGGACCGAAAAAGTTTTCCCCATGTATTCTTATCGACGCCGGAGTGAGCACAGATTTTAAATCCTATAGCTATCAAAAAAAGTCCATTATAATATGCAAATGAGGCCACGTGCCACTTCTTAAACAAAGTTACGGGTCATAAATAATATGCTGATGATGGTCGGTCCCTTTTTATGGACGCAGGTGGTAGCTCATGTCATAAATTGTCGTAATGTGCCAGATATAATACATCAAATATTAATTACACGCTAATTCAATTGATTACGCTTGAAATGCAGTATAATATTCGCTTTTTGTTTTTATTCTGGGGTCCTGGCTTCTATATTTTATGGCAAGTATTACATTCTTAATTTGTACTAGGGGTGTGACCATTTAAATTACAAGTAATTTTTCTCAGTATTATAATGGCGTTTAGTTCAATTAAATCGGAGCAGTGGTTCAAAAGATACGAACTGTGACTTACCTCGGGCGCGAGGAGCCATTAGCATTTCATGTAGCTCGCCCAGCTCCCCTCCGCTCTGGCTCCCCGCTCCGGCCCGCGACCCTCATAAATATTGGCTTAGTCGCGCGCCACCCCAGCTGTTTGGGCCTGTATTTTAAGTGGGTCGACCGGTGAATGTACCACCTGGCCACCTCGGAAGGTACTGCGGCGTTGTGTGTTAGAAGCTAAATCATTATCCCCTACAAACGTATCTTTGTAATTTATATTTTACATTTGTATGGGAGATATAATGTCTGAACAGCGGAAAAAATATTACTCAAACCTTACTGCTTACAATCCCTCGGGAGATTAATGCCGGTACGTTTTCACCGAGAGACCCAACGCATTTTATCAGCGCAGTCACCTTGCTTCACAAGCCTGACTACCCTCGAATCCTCTAGCGGAGGGTGATCATTTTACAAACCTGGGAACGGCGTCCCATAAATTTGTCAGTATTTTCTAACCCTACCATAAGATTCTTTTCTCAAAGGACTGGCGCGAGCTTTCGATGGTATTTAAAGGGCGGAACTCCCCCCTGGGTTATCCAGTCGTCTGTGAGTCACCGGACGGAACACTACGCTCGTCGCTGTGTTGTCTGAAGATCTTGGCAGAATGAGCTTATTCAGCGATATTGGTAAGTAAATTATTGTTATTAAACTTGTTTTCTATTTTTTTTTAATTCTTTCTCATATATTGATGGTTTTTTTCTCTGCTTCAGACTGAAGAAATTATCGCTGAGGGCCAGGAAAAATTTGGTAATGATATTTTTAAAGTAACTAGCTCTATGAAAATATATAGTGTTGAAGCAGGAGTCTATATTATTAATTTATTTGGTTGCAGCTGACTTGGATATTTCCTGTAGCGACCTTTTTTATTTCAGTACGTATTTGTTGTACATCTGTATAGATTATTTTTTCCATATCTTTATAACTATTGCTAATACTTTTTTTCTTTTTCATATGAACCATCTAGTAGCAGCTAGCGTCCAGAGAAGCGAAAGGGTAGTTCTGAAGATTTAACTAGCCAAAAACGAGCAAATATCAGCCCTGGCAATTGTTCACACTCAAATGTTGACGTGGATGAGTCACACAGCAGTATGCCGCTAACTCCACCACCACAATGGATTCTTGCGCAACCACCACCACACTGGAATATCGGTAAGTCCAGTACATCAGTAATTTACCTATATTATTTTATGCTTACAAAATTATTTTTTCATGATACTAAAACATTTTTTCTTCTTTTTTATGTTTCAGAGGGGGCGGTCGGACGCTCAGCCAACGAGGCAATTCCAACGCCAAAATAAAGACCGCGGGAGATATCCGCCACAGCCGGACCGAGCCGACCGCCCGCCACAGCAGCAGCAGCAGCACCTTACCTGTCTCCAGCCACAGCTGGACCAAGTCGGTAGTTCACCGTTCCATCGCCCGGACCAAGCCGGCAGTACGCCACCACTGCCGGGCCCAACCGACAGTACGCCACCACAACCGGAACCAGCCGACAGTATGACACCACAGCCGGTCCAAGCCGACCGTTCGTTGTGGAAGGGGCAATACAATCAGCCTCTACGCCATCATGCAGTCATGATGCTGCAGCAACGATTGATGAGTCAGCAGTTGTGGGCTTAGTACTTGAAGACAGGCTTAGTATATTTAAAAATAGAATTTATTCCGGGACAATTTGGAATTCTCTAAATTTCATTGATCCAATGAATTTCCTTGATGCTTGTTGTAAACTAGTTGCCGGTAAGCTTCGTGACATTGTGGATAACCGGTCGTCCCCATCCGTAAAGCTACAGGATTGACTGATTAACACATATAAGATACAGAAGGAAATGCTTTTAGAAACTGCCCGTATGTGCTTCTTAACTAAAATGCGTGAGGTTACAAGAAGCACTTGCCTGTCAGATTGGTATGAAAAATATGTGTAATCGGAGCTCAGAGCAAAATTGTGTGAGTTTCAAGAACGGAAATGTGGCAAAACTCTCGATAGAATGGCATCCTTCGACATTAGCATTGCTAATTTTCAACCTATCTATCGGGGGTCTTCCTACGTTGCTCTGCCACTTGATATCTGTAGAAAAAAGGCCATCATCAATGTTGAAAACAAGAATGACGAGTTGTGCTTTTTATGGACAATTCTTGCATATCACGTAAAGGCGCTTAAAAAAATGGTGACAGGATTAGCACCTACGAGAAAGTACGTTCACTCTACCACCTCGATTTTTCAGGTATTGAGTTTCCGGTAAAACTCTCAGACATTTCTAAATTCGAGAGGCAAAATCCGGACTATTCTGGAAATGTTTTCGGTCTGGATGTAGTCGAATGTAAGCATGTCGTTTTCGTGGCCCTCCATCACACTGCAGACAAACGCGTTCACCATATAAACATATTGTTGACTACAGACGAATGTGGGAAAAAATTCCATTACTGTTGGATTCACAAATTGTCGGCGTTAGTTAGTTTATCTTTAACGAATTAAGAGCATGCTATATTTATTAGTGATAGATGTCTGCAACATTTCGGACTCAAAGATCTCCTGGACCGCCACGACATTGACTGTGCAAGTGTTATTCTGTACGAGTGGATTTACCCGGCGACGACACTAAAACCTTAAAGTTTAAGGATTTTGTGCAACAGCAGCGTGTACCCGTCATGGTTTACTTGGACTTTGAAAGTTAATTGCAAACTTATGATTCTTGCAGTCCTCCATCCAACGCCTGTCACACTACTTTTGTCCAGAAAAATGTCCCTTTTGCTCCCGCATACCAGGTCGTTTGTCCACGCGTTCCTAGTCTGCCGCATTTCAGCTCCTTCACGGGAAAATATCCCGAAAAATGGCTCGTTGGCGTACACGTCGATCTTGCCAAGAAAGTTGATATAATTTACAGGAAGTGCATTCCTCTTGTAATGACAAATGAGTAAGAAGCAAAGTTTGCTGGTACTACGGTATGCAACATCTGTGAGAAAGATATTGAACCGGAGACAGTCAAGGTCCGCGATCTTTGTCATATCACGGGAGAATTTAGGGGGGCTGCTCATAATGACTGCAATTTGCAGAATAAGACTAAAAGGTACATATCCGTTTTCTTTCATAATCTTTCTGGGTATGACGATCGTTTCAGTGTTATGGCTTTATCATAACTCGATTCCGAAGGAATGAACGTGCTTTCCATCAATACAGAACGTTATATTTCTTTTTCTAAAAAGATTGAATATACTTCAATCACGTTAAGGTTTCTGGACTCACACCGGTCAATGCAGGTCCCATTAGATAAAATGGTTGGAACCCTTGAGGACGGCGACAAGTGCATTACTAGTGCTCATTTCACCGACCCCTAATGTTCCAATTAGTTAAACGGAAAGGTGTCTTCCCTTACGAACACATGGATTCGTGGGATAAGCTCACCGAGGCCACGCTTCCTCCAAAATCAAAATTCTACAGTTCGTTATCGGAGTCACACATTTCTGATGAAGATTACGAACACGCAACACAAGTGTGGCGGACTTTCCAGATCAAGACTTTGGGCTAAAATTTAAGTCTGTACATGGACACAGATGTGCAGTTACTTGCAGATCTGTTTGAGATATTTAGGAGTGTATGTTTGGGAAATACACCCTGGACCCTGCCCACTATTTCCCATCCCCAGGCCTTTCGTGGCAGGCTATGTTAAGGAGCACGCGTGTCGAACTGGACCTTCTGACGGATATCGACATGCTGCTCTTTTTCGAACGAGGTATTCGCGGAGGTATTTGCCAGTGCGTCCACAGGTATGCGAAGGAAAATATCCGGTACATGTCGCAGTACAACCGCGAGGCGTCTGAAGATTATATAATTTACTTCGACGTAAACAACCTTTACGGCTGGGCCATGTCGGTGTAGCAGCCCTCTGGTGGGTTTCAATGGCTATCGGCTAAAGAGATTGCTATCATAAATTTCATGAGCGTTGAAGCTGACTCACCTAGGGGGTTCTTATTGGAAGTAGACCTTACGATTCCTCATGATAAACACGACGTTTTAGCAGACCGACCGCCATGTGCAGAACACAAAGCCCCAGAAGGTTCTACACCCCCCAAGCTGATGACAACACTGGAGAACAACGTACGGTATGTTCTCCATCACCGAGTTCTCCAGCAATGTGTAGGCTTGGGGCTACAGGTGACCGAAATACACCGGGTCATATCTTTCAATCAGTCACCGTGGTCGAAAGAATACATATCTCTCAAGACGAGTTCTCGCCATTCAGAGAGGTTTTTATAAATTAATGAACAATTCAATTTTCGGTAAAACTATGGAGAACATTCGAAAAATCTTGACGTGAAATTGTGTACAGGTTGGGTGGGCTGCCGCGGTGCCCGCAAACACATAGCTTCACCACACTTTAAGCAAGTTAAAGTTTTCAACAAGAATTTTTTGGCCATGGAGATGGCGAAAGTTAGGATAGTTTTAAATAAACCTGTGTATGTCGGAATGTGCATTCTTGACCTGTCTAAACTGAAGATGTACAGATTTCATTATGTATTTGCCATTCCACAGTTTAGAATCTCTAAATTGCTATAATTGGATACAGACAGCTTCATCTACTTGGTGAAGGACTGTGGTCCATGTGAAGTGATGCGACGCAACAGGGAGGAGTTCAACACGTCCCGATATAGCACCGGCAACCGTTATGGGATACAGTCCCACAATGAAAAAGTTGTCGGAGTTATGAAGGACTAGGCGAATGGCACCCTGATTGCGGAGTTTGAGGGGTTAAGGGCAAAAACATATGCATTCCGGCTCGAGACAGACCAGACCTATAGACGGGCTAAAGGTTTGGCTGGATCAGTCACTCGAAATCTGCAGATGGAGGATTACATAAATTCCCTCCATGGGGAAACGCCCAGGTACCATCTGCTGCAAAGGATAACTTCAACTCTTCATATTATAAATACAGTTCAAATCTCCAAACTGGGTCTACCTAGAACGGATGATAAGCGGTATATTTTCCCCGACGGGATAGAGACCCTACCGTGGGGGCACAAGACTCTTCCTGAGTCTGTAAATAATGTGTGAATATTTTGTAAATACCGTAGAAATATACCGTTTATCCGTGTATCTTGTTTGTAAATATGTACAGTGTACTGCTTAGAATGCTGCAGAAACATGTAAATATTTTTTTTTTCCCAATGCTGTACAAACTTTTATAGAAACTATATTTTTTGCAGTGCACTGATGTTTTGTATAGAGTCATAGCTGTACATAGCCGGAGAAAATATTGTAAAAAAAAAGACGAGTACTATGCTCTGTAAATTCATTTGTAATTTATCCAGACAATGGAAAAGTAGAATAACTGTACAATTTTGTTGAGAATGCTGCTGCTGTGCTCTATATAAATAATTGCTCATTGGCTGCTGAAGGTTATAGAGCAAAAAACAACAATTGTAATAAAATTATTTATTACAGAAATTGAAATGTTTATTCTTGTTATAATATGAATAAATCTTTTTTATGAATCCATGTGTTATGCGATTTATCAAAACCCAACCACTTCACCAAGATCATATTTTTCCTTCTCTTTATCACTCGTTTAACCAAAAATGTATATGTCAGTTTTGTTCTTGCTGGTAAAATGCTCCTGCAATATCTTTACATTGATAGTCTTAAGTAAATAAGTTACAGAATTTGTTAATTTCACTTTACTGATGGTAAACACTTCCGTTGACCAGTTGGGCAAGTAGCCTCTCTTTAAATCTACTGATTCTGACATGGTCACCAACTTTGAATTTTACTGTAGTAGTAATCTTAATATGACTGTACACTGTTGAAAGAAGTGAATTGTCTTTAACATCGCACGGTTTCATCTTGATGGTGCGGTGCTACTTGTTATTGTAATTCGTCATTAATTGGGGAAGACGTTTAATCCACCGATGTGAACCACGTCTGCTGAATTCTTGCCACATTGCATTCTTGATAGTTCTATTGAGTCGCTCAACTATTGATGCTTTAAGATGAGTATATATTGAGTAGTGATTAATACCATAACTTGTCATGAGCGATTTAAACACTGAATTATAAAACTCTTTTCCATTGTCATTCTGTAAATTTTTAGAAACACGATCACCGTTAAGTATTTTCTTCATAGCGTCGACAAACGCAATAGCCGTTTTGTTCTTGAGGGGCAGAGCCCATGCAAACTTTGAATAAGTATTAATCACCATCAGGATATAGTTGTAGCCACTGTTTTTACGAGAATACGGTATCATTTCTACAATATCAGCTTGCCATAGGTCGTCAAGACCTTTGATTATTACCCACCGTCTTGGGAAATTCCTTCTAGCTGGTCTATGAAGTTCAGCAACAATTTGATCCATGTTCCACGATGATGTCTCTCTCACGAAGTTCTTCAATCACCGACAAAATTTCGTTGGAGTGTGCAGTGTGTCCTGTTGATGTTGACGCTGCAAGTAATTTCAATCTTTCAACGAGCTCATTCGGATCGTCCCAATACACATATTCCTTCATGGGAAGAAGACCAGAACGCGACTGATTGTCAAGTTTAGAGATTATGTTTTTATAGTTAGTGGTTGTATTTTTCAAAACTTTTCCAGATGGAATAAATTTCACTCTGTGGGCATTCGTGCTGTTTAGTATTTCATAATAACTTTTCAAGTCCATGATAGTATTTTTTTTAAAGAACAACAGTTTCATTAGGCCTTACTTGAGTTCTTTCATATTCATTTCCATCAATCCGAATAACATCTCCATCCAAAATCATAGGAGTATTTCCAATCATTAGCGAATCATTTTTCTTCCGGACACCAAATACCGAAACATAATCTCTTTCACTTCCACTGAGTGACTTCAAGAACTCTTTGATAAAACCTGGAGATTGCTGCTTCTGTTGCTGCTGCTGATGTCGCGGAGGTAAGAAAAAATTTTCTATTGTATCCGTCACAGGCCTCAAAGAGTCTTTGAAAAATTGCTCAGAGTCGATTTGATCAGTTTTCAATTCAAGTAACTTGCGTCGAATTGTATTTCGGGTCTTTATGATGCCACGTTTAGTTGTTGACGTATCCATGTTTAAGCATCGAATGAAGCTTATGAGAGTTTATTGTACTATTTTATACTTGATAGTTAATGTTGCTGTAAATGGTTTGTGGGGTTGAGCATTTGGGAGAAAAATAAGTTGATCACCCTGCTTCACAAAGTTTAACCTTGAAGTTTTAATCCATCAACCCTGCCCGGTTTAGCCATTGAGAGGATCACACCATTGACGGGTATTTCGTAATAGTGAAGAGCTGTCTCTAGAATGTATGCACGATCTTTAATCAAATGTGTTACAGCAATAGTTACAACCGTAGTAATCACTGTCGATTGTATTTCCCTCAGAAGCATTGCTGCATCGGTAGTTGCCTAGTTAATGTATTGTTTGGATGCAACATCATCATCTTCGATGGGGTCAGCTACATGTTTGAGTATTCTACCTAGCAATCCAAATTACCGTCCTTTGTAAGAATTATGTTTTGAGGTGGGTACAGCAAAATTCTCCTGCTCTGTGTCGTCGAAGTTCTCCCAAACTTCCCAATGGTTGCAATGATGACAGTACCTAGTGTGCTTGTCTATTTATTCAAAAACGAATCAAACCCATTGCGGTACCGCCCATGATACATGTAAGAAGCTTTGTCAATAACTGCAAATCAATGCTTGCTCGCGTTCCAGGAAGAACCACATAAGTTTTAAACTCGTTAAACGGCATATCTGTGTTCACATGGTCATTATAAATGTGTTTGAGATTCATGTCGTCCTTTTGAAAGAGTACAATCAAGTCAGCATTGTCTCTTACCAGCTGTTTAGGTAAACGGCTATATGTCTGGCACAGGTATGTCTCCCCATACAATAGTAATCTCGTATATTATTCTGCTTCTCACACGAGATATCGTCAAATACAAACACTGACTTTGGTAGCGCTTCACTAGGTGGAGGCACACTCTGATTAAGGCTAAATGTTAAATACTTAATTTCCTTAATAGGTTTCAGTATTTCACCTAGCAACTGGTACTTTGGCTGGTACAACGACTTGGAAAACATATAAACATTTTCAAATCTAATCCCTTTGGGGTGTTCCAACAGGGACAGCACATGATTGGTTTTAACACAATTTAACGGTCCACAAACTCAGTGATCTCACTGTCTCGGGGAACAGAGGTCGGTTCTTCTTCCGCTTGGTGCCTGCAACATCCGAATTACTCACGGGTAATGTTGCTAGCAGCTTGACGAAACTCATTTTAACAAGTTTTCATTGCTGCCCACGGTATATATAGACGCGCGAATACGTAAAAATCATTCAGTCGATAACAATGCCTCCTACACGGAAGGTGAAGAAGAAAAAGGGTCGTGGCTTCTTAAACAAGCTCATCGATAAAATTCTATTTGAGGCACACATTCCAACTTACCAGTTCTGTGAACCCGGGACGAAACTGGAAAAACGTCTGAAACTCGGTCAGACGGAGAACAATCCACTAGATGCAGCATGCAGGGAGCATGAAATTGCGTATGCAGAGGGTGCTGACAGGCGTAATGCAGACCGCATACTCGCGGAGAAGGCTTCAATCAGAATGAAAGCCAAAGATGTAAAGTTCGGTGAACGGGCGGCCGCGTTACTAGTTAACGGTGCTATGTGTGCTAAGCTAAAGTTGGGTGCTGGGATTAAAAAGAAAAAGAAGAAGAAGGGTGGAATCCTCCCCTTAATCCCTATTTTTGCCGGATTGTCGGCTGCTGGAGCTCTTGCTGGCGGAGCCTCAGCGATCGTCAGAGCCGTCAAAGCTGCTAAAGAAAGTGAAACCATGGAGGCAGTTGCAATGAGGGGTAAAGGTCTGTATTTAAAGCCATACCGGAAAGAAGGATCTGGATTAATGAAAAAAAAAGTCAGATCAGGAGTTGACTGCTGACGATATATGTAGACATGTAAAGCGTTTGTGTATACCTCATTTTCGTGGTATCTTCGTGCGCGATGCATTACCTCAAAAAATTAGTGAACGTGAATGTGGAATTGTGAACTTGGACAGTGCTGAAAATGCTGGGACGCACTGGGTTGTGTACATCAAGTACAAGGATGGTGTAGTGAAATATTTCGACAGTTTTGGTGACTTACTTCCTCTATTGGAATTGCAGCGATATTTTTCAGGTAACAGAATACAGTACAATGTGCAACGATACCAGGAATTTGGTACGCACGTATGGGACATTTATGTTTAAAATTCCTGCATCGGATTGCATGAACCTTAGTCGGGTAACACGTGTCTGTGACACTCTGCTTGTCCCGTAACAGTTCAGTCTTGAGCTGTGATTACTTTCCACCGATAGATTTGAGTCAAGGCGAATATACGATCGGCTTAGCATATTTTCAAACATACAACTCGATTCCGAACATTGATAAGTCAAATTGCAAATTTCATTACTCGAAGAATAAAGTGATAGATATTCCTACAAGATCGTATGATATTGACGATTTGGCCAGTTATTTGGCTCGGCTTACAAATAACGAGAAACTGATAATTAAAGCAAACAAAAATTCACTCAAGTGTGAGATACAAACACCTGTGGTAATAGATTTCACGAAAGCAAACTCAGTTGGCTCACTGCGTAGATTTTCGAAACGTTTGTTAAAACCGGGATTTCATACCATAGACTACACTGTGCAGATCTTCAAAGTTAACGCGATACGGATAGAGTGCAGCAAATGTACGTGAAATTACGTCAACGATAACCTGGGACATACACTACACGAATTTTTTCCAACAGTACCGCCAGGGTACAAGAATGAAGCAGTACCTGCAAACGTCATCTATCTTCCCATCACGGTGAAAACGCTCAACAGCATTCACATTAGAGTTGTCGATCAGGACGGCAATTTAGTGGATTTCAGAGGAGAAACTATTACTCTGAGGCTACATTTAAGGAATGGGCACTCGTTATAAGAAGAGACAGACTCAAACAATTGTCAGTTGTGAACCGACAGTGAAACGGGTAACACCTGCTAACGTGGTATTCCTACAGTCGTTAGGCTATACAGTAAAAAATGAAATTATTCTAGACGAATGTGGAGATGGTTGCAGTGTAAAAAGACCCAGACGACGGGTAGACATGTTTCAATGTAACAGTTCCTGTACCTTACCACCCACTGTACAGAATAAAAAAAAAATAAAAATAAAAAATGGAATGATTCACAAATTTCCGAACAAATTGCCTACTTCTCGCGGTAGTAAAAATACCCAAAATTTTATATAAATAACAATTTCGATTTCGATAATAGTAAGAATAAATACAGCACTATCAGTTCTACTTAAAGACATAAAGAGATTTTTTTTCTTGCATAAGAAACAGGTATGACATTAACAAAACAATAAATAAAAATCATATTATATGTGATTCTATGTGCAACGAAGCGCTAACGAAGTGTAGGAAGCTTTATAAACTTGGTATACTGACAGTTTTCCCCATCTAAGAAACGGATCGATACTAAATAATTTGTAAAGCAATTTAGCGTTGTGAGCATTCCTTGTTTTTTGTTTCTCGTCCGGCCATCCAGTCTGGTTAGCCCAAATCACTCCAGGTGAACGCCGGGGGAAGAAATCCTAACCATAAAGTAAAAAGCTGGAGGTAAGGAGTGTAAACACCACAATATTAAACGAGAGATCGGAAGAAAATGTATGAACATTTTATTTTACAGTTACTAGAATGATGTAAAATTTAGAAATCTTTTCAATGTACTTATTCACCCAAGATTCTTTAAAAGCTTTAAGTAACATTGATTGGATTTATGATATTAATGTTTCCCTCTTCCCTGGATTTTATGAATGTCACAAAATCTAATTGTATTACCGTCTACTGCCAAGTAAGCAGAAACTGCAGATTGCAACTAACTTGAAACATTGCTCCCAGATATTTGTGGATGAGCTCACCGGTTAAAGTGAAATACAACAGAAGAAAACAGAATTTTTCAGAGGCTTATTTCGTAAAACAAAAGTACGATACCTACAAAGGTTAGGTTAGGCGGCTAAGATACGGGTACCAGGGTGGTCAGAACCTGTCACCAGATCAGGAAAACCACATGTTATTATTATATACGCTAGGTTTAATTTTTTATTATTATTTTTGTGTCATCAGTCTCTCGACTGGTTTGATGCAATCCTCCATCCAATTCCTGTCTTGTGCTAACCTCTTCATCTCTACACAACCCTTACAAACCACTACTCAGTTATATGTTTCATATATTCTAATCTCTATCTACCTCTACAGTTCTAACCTTCTACTGTTCCTTCCACCAGCAATTAACCAATCCAGCATGTCTCAAAATATCACCTACCATCCTGTCTCCTTCTCTCTTTAGCGTCTTCCACAGACATCCTTTCTCATCCCATCATTTCCAGAACACGTTCATTTCATACTCATTCCACTTAACTTTCGGCATTCTTCTGTGGGCACCACATTTCAAGTGCATCAATTTTCTTTCATTCCGGATTTCCTAAAGTCCAGTTTCGCAGCAGTAAGGTGACGTGCTCCATACATGGAGTTTTAAAATATTATTTCTAATTCCTAGCTCAATATTTGAAACTGAAAGATTTACCCTTTTATGAAGGTTCTTTTTGCTAGTGTTATTGTGCTTCTACAATCGATTGTAATTTTGCTTCCAAGTAACAGAATTCACTTACTTTTCATATTGGGTACTGCTAAGTCCCACTTGCTATTTTTTTTATTATTATTAACCAGCAGGAAGTAGATATCCCGCTCCTTGCAACAAATGGCCCTACTGTTGGTTTTGGCGGTAGCGATATCACTCTGTGTGTTATTACTACTATTCAACAAAACACTTACAAGTTATACATTTTAGCGCAACAGGTATAATCCACAAATAATTCAATCATTTCGCTCATTTATTTGCCAAATTTTATTTTATACTTCAACAATCGCTGCTACAATACATTGCCAACACTATAATCCATGCATTCATTCTTATTCCCTCTCTCGCCATCTTAACAACTCCACCAACAAAAGCAGTTGTACCAACTACAACAAACTAAATTATTAAAAAAACTTAAAATTACCCACATGTCTAAAAAACTACTATGCTGTGAAGTCTTTTTTACCTATTTTATTTACAATTATTATTATAACAATGATTTTGTGAGTGGGATTTATAACAAACAAACACATTTTAAAAAATTGTTGGCTTGTTATAAAGTCCAACCTTTTCACAAATCATTGTCTTTATATACATTTTCCACAATTCTGTCCTTATTTATACAATTATCACTCACTGTCTCTGTCAGTCTGCATCTTTATCAGTCAACGTTACACAAAACCACCAGATTTCACAAGAACACATCATGGTCACTTATCTCCTCTGACCTTGTACAGTTTCAAGTCTGTTATGTTTCTGAACCCAAATTTTCTACCAGATTTAGGATACACTAGCCAGTACGCGTTCCTATGTGGCTTCCCTTCTATCTTAAACGGTCCATGGTAAACATCAAAGAACTTCTTAATCTCTGGGTTTAATTCGCATGACCTCTCTTGAGTCTTCACCAGTACCAAATCTCCCAAATTAAATTCGACAGGTTTATATCGTCGGTCGTGCCTTTTTCTCCTCTCTTCTGATCTTTTCTTCATTCTTTCCTTTACCTGATTGAATATATCTTCCTGGGATTTCACTTGATTTACTGGAAATTTCACTACTTCGCGTACCAAGTTAGGAGCTTCCTTGTTATACATTATAAAATATGGACTGTAACCCGTGCTTTCATTGGACATGCTGTTTATTACATCTTCAAAATCAGCTACATATTCTACCAAGTAGTATGCTTATTGCTTCAGTACGTTCGGAACAACCGACCAATCTCTCTCATAACCTTTTCTGCTGGGTTACTAGTCAGATGATACGCCGATATCCTTATGTGCTTTACTCCATTTGTTTCCATGCATTGTGCCAATTTTCAGGAGGTAAATTGGCTCCCATTATCCGATAGTATCGCCTTAGGGTATCCCACCCTCTTAAAATAATCCTTTTCCAATCTGTTCACTAATACTTTGCCAGAGGCCTTTCTGATTGCATAAAACCGTACAAATTTCGAAAACACATCCAGCATTACAAAATATAGGCAAAGCCACCCTTTGACTTTGGTAAGGGTCCGTACAAATCTACTGCTACCAATTCAGTACTTTTTCAGGCAATATAGTTTGCATCAACCCTTTAATAGCTACCGTCGAAATTTTTGTCCTTTGACAACGATCACAACTGGCTATCCTTTGCGCCACTCTCCTCTTCATGTTGTCAAACAGCACTATT
>JARYHS010009434.1:0-19002 GCA_031002005.1 Vandiemenella viatica
TGAGAGGATCTACCAGAGAAGTAAGAGAGATAGGTTACGAAAGATTGGTCAAGCCCTTGCTAGAGTACTATGGGATGATGGGGGACCTACATTATGGGCATCAAATGCTGGATCTAGAGGTGCATATCAGGACAGCTTAATTTTGTCTGTGAAAATTACCAAAGGATGAACTTTCTAACTGAAATAGTAAAATATTTGAGTTGGGAGCCATTCCAAGATAGGATGCAGTAGAAGAGAATAGTGTTCACTGTACAAGGTATATACTGGCAATAAAACCTGGATAAATATGGATGGAAGATTTAGAAACAGTATGTGGCACTGGCAGGGTAGAGAGGACCACAGTAATAAATTAGTAATTGATCAGAAAGGATCAGGAAAGCTTTTATTTGTATGTAGAGGAGAAACTAACAATTTACCTAGGAAAGTACTGAACAATATATCATAAGCAGGGGCTACTTTCCACCCACATTTTTTGAGTTTTCAGAAAACTACTTTTTTCAGACTGTTAAAGTTAGTAAAAACATATATATTTTAGTATGTTGTTTGAACAGTCTTTTTATGATTTGGGTATTTTAATTTTTTTTAAAGTTGAGCAAAGTCATCCTTTTTGGAGAGCATCCTGTCATAGGCTGATATCCATGTCAAGGAAGATGACACAGGTGTGGGAATACCAGTTGAAACTGATGGAGTGACTTGAGTGAGTTGAGGAAATCTAGGTGGTGGTCTTCACTGTGGGTCCAGACAAAAATACATCTCTAGTTTTATTTATTTACCCCCATAACTGATCAAAATTGTATTTTTTTAAAACAAATTTTATTTTACCTAAACTAATTGCCACAAAAATCATTTTGTTCCACATTTATCATTGGTCAACCTTATCCCCCCACCACAGGCTCAACGCCACCTCCCACATGTTTCATCTTCGTTTCATTCGTGTGACGGGTCAGCATGCGGCCATATTTTCTTCCCTGCCATATGTCTTACCACATACATGACTAAGGTTACTAACTAAAATATATTGTGAAGTTCTTGCTTTTTACGTGCTCATCTCGTCCTTCTGCCTTCATCTGTGGTAAGTGACTGGTTATGTTTCCCTACCCTATCTTATTTTCAGAGCCCAAAAGCAATTTCTTTGTTTCAATTATATTAAAACTGTATGGAAAATCTTGAAACAGAGAGAAGTACTACTAAATACAGCCTGAATATTCAGTACGGATATAAAACTAGAATTTTGAATGGATAAATGTGTTACACACATAATGAAAAGTGGTAAAAGTCAATAGGATGTAGGAATTGGCTCCAACAAATTCTTGGCATCCAATAAAAATTACATGTATCTGGCGATTCTGGAAGCAAGACACACCTTATATCATAAAACTAAAATTACTTTGGAAAAAAGTTTTTAAAAAATTATTTTTAAGAGGGCTTATTAATGTAATAATGTTTAAGTCTTCAATATTTGGGAGAAACCTGTTTTAATATACACACCAGAGAAAAGCTTAACTGGATGCTTTGGATGGGAAAGCAAGAAAAGAGATGACTATTAATAGTGTGCAACATCCTTGTAATTACAGCAAAAAATTATATTTGTTACATAAAATTGAAGGCAAGGAAGCCAACGGAACAGTTGAAAAGGAAGACTTAATAATGATATTATGGCAAGCTTCATATTTTCATCCTTATGGGTAATTGATTGATAGAGCTATCAATAAAGAAGGGAATTTATTACAATTTGTAAATGTCATGGGAAGATGCAAAGGCAGCGAGCCCTATGAAATGCTCTCCAACAGTGAGGTTGGTAAACATAGTAATAGTTAGACGCATACTGCAAGTCACAATTGTCGTCTATCGTATTGAGATTAGGGGACCTACTGAATGTAGTTGTTAGAGGGGTGGAGAAAATCTTGGGAAGAAATATGCTCATTCCAGGTGGGAAGAAGGAAAGTGAAACTGTTAAGGACAAAGTTAATAGCTTCAAGGTCTGGGAAGATATGTGTGGAGAAAACTTGACAATGACTAATTATAAATGGTTTAAAACTGCAATAATATAATATATTTTATATTTGTAGAAGAGAATAACCACTACTTACCAAAGATGAAATTTGCTGCAACATCAAAATTCGTGAAAAAAAAAAAAAAAAGCATATAGAGTTTGAGCCTTTCCTCAAGAGGTGGCCGACTGGTGGAGATTGGCAGCTAACTGGAGTCCCAGACTTATATTTATAGTTAGGAAGCAAGGGCACTATAAAGTGGATTCATTGAACATTTGGACAGAAGAGTAACCACAGTTTATCAAAGCTTGTTGTATTTTATTAAACGAATGAAGCTTCTTTTTTATGTTGTATTTTTATATGTTCTTCTTTTAGTGTTGGATCTGGGATACAAAATTGTTTTGAACTCATGAATAAACTTTAACACTTATTAGTTTAGTCTTTCATATTTGAATAATTATAAACTTTCTGTGACTTGCTGCAATTTATTGAAACATTATCCAATACTTAAGGATCTGAAGATACAAGCTCCTTTTACTCACCGTAACAAACATCAACTCAAAGCGCACACAAACTTTCTCTCTTGCTCGCTTGACGTTGTCACTCTCTTATTACTATGGCTACCAATTTCTCCCAGAGTAACCTTGTCTTTTATAACTTCTCTAAGGAACCTGTTATGCCACAAGCTGATGATTGCTGAGGTGTTGAAACATGGAAAATTACACATGTAGAGTGTTTTGAGCTCATATCCCTTCTTCAACAATTGACGTGCTGCCTGATTGAGACTGGCAGCTAACGGGAGGCGTAGAATGTTGGTCAGCAGCTTAGGGAGCGTCCATAAACTACTTAGCTCCATTTTGGGCCCTTTTGAATTTCTCCCCTCCTATGTACGTAACCTGTTGTGGCTTTTGTCTTGACACAGGTCCTCACCCTTTCTGTGTGACATGGCTTTTTTCCCTATTAATTCCAAAAGATGTTTTGTTGTTTTCTCTTACCAGACTAGTGTTAAAATTATTGCGTATATAACGAAGACGACTGATATTTACTTTATATACTTTAATTACAAATATTCTGAATGAAATTGTGACACTAGGCACTCCAGCAATTCCCAAGAATCCTTTCCTTCTCGAGGTGTTACCAAAACCATTCTCATCATCTCATTCATCATTCTTTATTGATTGATAAAATAGAACAAAGTATACACACCACATTAATTAAAAGAGAAAAGAACCTACCACAGAACGATTCTTTGTCCTGCTTAAAAGATTTCCATAGTTCATTGATGTTATTTTGGATAATGCAAAACATTTCTGATTAACCTGGTAAAATTTATTGTACAGTACCATTTCACACCAAATTTTCAACTTGAAATAACACTTCAGTGAGAACTATAACTAAAGATGTATTAAAATTCACTTGGCTGATTTCTGTTGATGAAGAAGATACACATGAAAAGTTAGCGTTTGATTTGTATTGACACAATCTTGTGTCAATGTCATCCCACCGTCGAATAAATCTATCTGGTAGTTTCTTTTTGTATCCCCATATTTTAGAAGAACATGGTGCAAATAAAGTAGGAATAAGTTGTCTTCCTTGGAATATACAATCATGTTTTAAAAAAAGTTAATTTCAAGTAATTTTGTAATAGGAATGATAGAAATTAATATTCAATATGTTGTAGTAAAACAAAAATAAATGCTCTATACGATAAATAAGATTCATGTTGAATTAATCCAAATGTTTAAAATATTGGTTCAAGGCAGTGAAATGAAATAAATTACTGAATAATAATTGACGATTACATTATTAGTGTAATAAAATTGAACAGTACAAGAATGTTGGAATGAGTGCAGTAAAGAATCAATACAAAATCTAATGTAAGTTAAACCAGCTCTTTATTAACCATATTAATTTATCAGTCTCTATTATTTCAATTAGGTACTTATGATTTGCTGATGACGAGGTGAGTGAAAAGACTGGGAGCTGGGAGCATACAACAGGAAAACAAAATAAAAATAAGCCCTTTTGAAGGAACCATCTAAAACTTCAAAGAAATAAATTGTACCAATTTGTGGTAGATTTTAATATTTAACTTAAGCTGTAACCATAAACCAATTATATAGGTGAATTGCAGTCTGTGAATGGTGGACAGTTAAGTTTCTTTGTGTAAGAAATAGCTCTGTGAAGCAGAGTACAGATGTAATAGTTAGGCAGAGAAAAACCTTATTTAACCAGCTGCAACAGATTATAATAGATTCCTTTTTTAAGACTCAATTTAAAATGTATTTTTAGTTGTTAAATTATTTACCAGTTTTTTAAAGCAGCAAGCAATTCTTCTTAAAAGACATAAAATAGAAAACATCATATCAAAACAGCAGGAGGCAGAAAGTTGTGAAGATACAAATAAAAACCAACATGATTTAGTTGCATAATATTTTTGCTAACCTTCAGATCAGATGAGAGGCCTGTGAAACTCAATGCAACATCCGCAAATATGCCGTACAAGATCTTATCTTGTGAATACAAAAGTAAGTTTTAGTGTGAATAAAAACTTTATTCAATAAGCACAATAATGGAAATTACTATAATGTAATTTTACAGTCATTATATAAGTGAACATCTTTTTACAAATTTCATTTCTTTGCAGAAAAATGGTCAGCATTGGATGGCAGTGTCATAGAAATGAATTAAATTCAAAATATGTACAAAATAAAAACTTGATGGACATAAAAGTATGCAAGATCACTCAAATGATAAAAACACTTCATCAATACAAACAGTATATCAGCTGTCAATGACCCACAGAATGTTAACACCAGATCGTCCCAGATTGACACGACCCAGCATCCCATGTTCTCGAGTCTTCATCAACTGCAGGAACAGTAGCACTGTGTGAAACAGGTTGTTGCGACCCTAATGTGAAAAAGAAGTTTCTGTTTTACAATCTGCATTATTTTAATTATTGTGAGAGCATTGTACAATCAATTCATCAAACAGTTTTAATGTTATATAAGTTAAATCACACTTATAATTAAGATTCAAGACATGCTACATCTTACATACCAAAAATGAAAAGAAAAATAAACGGTTTCAGTGCAAAATTTGAATGTATAATTTGAGCAATTGTTTATTACATCAAAATGTGCAGACTAGTTTATGGACAAGAGCTATAAATTAATTAATACCTGAAGATTCCCTCTGGAATAGAGCTGTAAAAGTAAAGATGTATTCGTTACTGAGTAACGGGTTCGTTGCCTGACTCAAAGTATCGAATCGTTACTCACAAATTCATTTCGTTACTCGCACGTTTCGTTACTCTCATTTGTCATATAGATACGAACACATTACAGCTCTCGCAACTAACCAATTTTGACAACCTAAGGACTAATTTTGTAGTTTTTTTATTTTGTTTAATATAAAAATTTACAGTGCATAATTTGTAAATAGAAAATTTGTATGGATAATTTGAGATAGTTACTGGTTTTTCACTGATTGTTCATTAGTGAGGTTTATTGATTTCAAACATTAATTAAATTGTTTATTTTAAGATTTGATACCTTCTATTTTATTTCATAGTTTAATTCATAATACAAAAGAGTTGTCTAATAGTTTGTGATATGAATCTCTGCACTTGTTATGTTCTAATAATATTTAATTAAATTGCAATGGAGCGCGCGCTTCGGTGGCAATTTCCCTACACACTCATCTTCCCCCCTTTCCCCGCATCCACCTACATTTGCCCTTTACAAATTTTAAATTTAAAGTCTTACAAAGTTTTTGGCAAATTATTCATAATTTCTCTTGGTAACTTATTCCAATCCCTGACATCCTTACCTAAAAAAAGAGAATCTTCCTACACCCTTGTGCTTGAAATCGAGTGCCAATTTGTGGTCATGTTCATCCTTTCCATTCCGAGCATTACTTTTAATTCTTGCAGCCATACATTTCCATGCCTCATCATCAATATAAGCCTTGTACACTCCCATGACCCTCTTCACTCTCATCCTGTCCCATTCCAGATTTTTTTTCTGTATCTGTTACTGATTACATTCTGTGATAATTTCAATTAAAAAAAAAATCTATCAGCCCTTTTTGCAGTTCCAGAATTCCATAAAGAAACAACAAGGTACAATAACTTTATTCCTTTTGTCTGGGGGTTAGTTATTATGTTATTACCACAAGATCCATGTGATCAATGCGGTACTGGCTTTGATGTTGAATGTTTGTTGTAACCGCGACACAACAACAATTACGAATCTAATCGCCTGTTTGTCCTGTATCTTTATTATTGATTTAAAAGTTTTGAATATTAATATTTTTTAAATGAAATAAAGCGGGAGTCAGTAGCACTCTGCCCGCAGGCCCGATCTGATGGTATGTCCACATTTATTTTAACAACTCTATCACAAAAGGATGAAGAATTTACAAAAATAAATGTAAACAGTAAAGGAGGACAGTGGTGAAACCTCCTATTTAATAAATGAAATACTTTGATGAGAATGTAATATTTGTTAAATACGTGTCCCATTATCATTTCAGGCATGTATGCAAGGTTTTGAGTAGGCTACTTTAAAAAATAACCGCCATTAGGTATTGTCACTAGATATGTCACAGTCAGGTGAAAGGTCAGGTCTTTTTTTTTTGTGTGTGCAAACAGGTGTTCGTTTTGAAATTAGATTATTCTTTCGAATATAAAATTCATTACAGCCAATCAAGTGTACATTTAGAGGTTTTCCGTAAGATCCATGTGCTAATTACTTTAAGTTGTATCCAAACAAACAACTTGCCTAAACTTATTTTACTAAATAAACAATTTACTTAAATTTCCCCAAGTAAGAACGTATGCGATGTGATGCTTCATGCTAGCGTTCGATTGTACCGAAAGTAACGAGTAATGAAACGATACGATACAATAGTAACAAAGTTAACCCGTAAGTGGCGCGACTCGATACAATGCTTTATGCTATTGTTCGATTGTACCGAAAGTAACGAGTAACGATTCGAAAGTAACGGGTATTGATTGGTTTAGTAATGAATACATACGGGTACAGAATTTCTCGTTACTTTTACAGCTCTACTCTGGAATGCTTTTTACAAAAGTAAATATTCTACTAGAACAAAGATTTTGACAGTTTATAAACTTAGTATATGAGTTAAATAGTTCCCTTCAAGTTTTTCTTGTATTGATATATTTTACTGCTTTCTTCACCAGTTTTGGAGGTGGTAAAAATGTGATATTTATAGACAGAAATATCAGTACAAAATTTTGAATATAAAACAAAAAATAATCCAAAGAAGCTAAGTAGGCATCAGTAAATTTGTAGAAAACTATGCATCTTATTCAATCAAACACAAAAGGTATAACAAACTATAGCCATAATATGAAGTTTAACGAGAAAATTTTTTTCACAATGTTCAGTTATTGTTATACAGATGACTAAATAAATGTGTAATGATAGATTCTTAAAGTTGCTGAAACTTTAGTTCCTTATTTTTTAATGGCTTTATAGCCTGTCAAAATTGAAGTCATTGGAGGTGGGAAAGGCATGGGAACAAAGACAAGGAATTTATACATTGTCCTTTTGAAGAAACCACCCAGCATTTAGACTGATTTTAGGGCAATGGAAACAAAAATCTGGATGGCCAGACGGGGATTTTAATTTATATCCATCCCAAATGCCAGGCGCAGGTGTTATCAATCACACATCAGGCGTGGTTTTAGTTCCATGCATTCTAATTAGATAATGCTAATAATGAAGCTGCCATTAAGCAATGAAAATAAGATAGGATAGAGAAAATAACCTCACATATCATACTAGAAGGCATGAGGGCCACACACACACACACACACACACACACAAACACACTTTGCAATATTTTGGTTAATAACATTACCCATGTAGGATGTAAGACAAATGGCAGGGGGAAAGATATGTACATATCCAGACCTATCACATGAATCATGTGGTAGGTATGCTCTACCTCTCGCCTCCTACATAAGTAAGGTCATTAACTGAAACATAGTGTGTTTTTTGTGTTGGTCTGGCCTACCTGATTTGATCTGTGATACGTGACTGGTTATTTTCCATATTCTATATTATTTACTTTCTAACTAGAACTGAAATCCATAACAGCTTATTTGAACACAAGAAATGAATAAAAATAACTTTTTATTTTAAAAATTAGTGGAGAGAATTGTGCATAAATCTTCCTAAGGTTCAGTTTTTCAGACAATCCTACACACATCAGACAAAAACTGGCATAAAACACAATGTCAAATGAGCATAGAAGAACGTAATATTCTTTGATTTCTGTATTCAATATCTTCCAAAAGGATTATTACTTCATCCTAAATGACTTGCACACAAATCAAACAAAAGTTTCTTTATTATAATAATTTTCATCTTGGAAATGTGAAACTAAAGAAGACAGAGAGGGTATGTCAAATTAAATCATAAATGTTATTAATTTCATAAGTAACAAAAGATAGGGAAAATGACTCAACAAAGATGACGGCTGCAACGAGTAAAAACATATACATATACCACTTGTAACACATCTTAGAATTTCGCATAACGAAATTAGTTGCTGAGATAGCAGGTTCAGTTGAAGTATATGGGACCACCCTTTTAAAGACATTTTTATAGTTAATTTTTGATAATATTTCCCAGTAATATGTTCTAAATAAGTATTTGTTCAAGTATAAGCAGTAAATTCAATAGTTAAATTCATTTAAACAGCTGATCAGAAACTTAACCTCAGATTTGTATAGGTAGTGTTTGACTTTCATTTAGTTTCAATAAACCAAGATATTTCGTTAGTTTAAAAGATGTTTAGGTAGATATATAGCCAGTAGATAATTAGTTTTGTTATTAAAAGATCTTACTTAGAGTCTGAATATGTTTGAAAGTGATTTGCCGGTTTTGAATTTTATCACGTAATTTTTCCACTCTAAACACAAAGCATTTAGCTATCAGGAAAACAGTTAAGAAGTCAAGTGATAGAGATAAAGTATCGTAATTTCGGTTTAGATAACATATTAAAGTTTTAGAAAGATTCATGTAACCTAAAGATCGTTTTTGAATAGAATTTGATATAGCCAGACATGTGATTTAGGTAAAAGTTCGATATTTCAGTCTTTTTCGGGGATTCATGAAAAGAAATTATATTCAGAGTAAAGTTTATTTAAAATTAAAGACTTCTGTAAAAGATTCATTTCAAAATATTAAAGCATTTTATAGTAAAAAAATAAAATGGGTTTTGGCGCGAGTAAGCAATGATGCAATCGCTCGACATTCGCCGAGGGTGATATCTACAAAAATTCGTAATAAATCAGGGAATTAACTTAGAGATACCAAATTTTTACAGTAATAGTTTTTCAATAGGGAAATTTGTTTAGAGGTATTTTCAAGTCAATATTCGAAATATTTCAAGACATTAAATTTTATTTTCGGGTTTTAGGCCATTTTAAAAAATAGGTAAAATTTTTTA
Source organism: Vandiemenella viatica (assembly GCA_031002005.1). NCBI lineage: Eukaryota > Metazoa > Arthropoda > Insecta > Orthoptera > Morabidae > Vandiemenella > Vandiemenella viatica. Next base: position 9,483 of record JARYHS010009434.1, read on the forward strand.
TTTGAAATCAGGTAATAGATGAGCAATAGGAGAATAGAATTAAATTTGTTTCAGCTCGATAGAAGCAATATTTCGGTAGTTATGGCAATCACATCTTTACGACTCTTTTCTGGCTAAACTATTAAAGTAACAACATTTTTTATAATAACTTAATTCGACGTTTGTAATAATATCTTGCTACTATCAAAATTTCAGAGAGCTAGGATTAATTTTACTGTCATGATCAAATTGGATTTCGCAACAGTTGTCAGAAACTGATCAGCTATCACATCAAATCCTTGGGAAAGTCGAAACAAGGAAGTTCACACGGTCCGATCCTATAAATATATCCCCTCCACAGCCTAAGCGCGCCCATTCTAGAAGCAGCAGTGAGACGATGTAAACGCGTTATGTCGGGCGCCTTTCTTGGGCTCGTGCCGCGACTTCAGAAACTATTATGTCGTGGCGTGCCGGTAGAAATTTTTCCATCATTATGGAAGTATGTTTAAAAAACTTCTAGTAACTCAAGAAATTGCGGGACTCGCGAACTGTGGGTCCAGTTCGAATGGTTTTGTCTTCACTGTAAACTTTTGTTCGGCAACGTTTTTCCGATCTACCGTCGTTCAACATCAAAAGTCTTACATGACGTCCATGTGAGGCAAAATTCGTTCTGAATTTACTGGCCATTCGTCTTCGCCGACGCATTTCAAGATCGAGCTACAACCATCATCGAGATTTCCTACAGTTTCTACGACTACACGACAACCCTGGGGGACAACAACTTTGCCGCCGCTGCTGATGCTACGACATCCCGGGTAGCAGCCACCTACCGTCTACCAGCTGGGTCCTTCAGCAGTTCGAGTGCTGTTGACGTTCCTGCTACGAAGTCCGGACCAGCCAGCGCTGTGCGATCGACGCGTACAGGCGCCTCTCGCCGACTTCTGCTGCACATCGCAGAGCATCATTTTTCGCCTTGAGCGAAACTTCAAGATAAGTATAGTTCTGCTTCTTGCTTCGCGCATTCTCAACAAACAATTCATAAACTTGCATCGTGGGCCGTTCTCACCTCAGGTGACGTCGAAATCTGAGACTTGCCGAGAATACTTCTTTTTCTATCACTGCCGCGTTTTTTTCCCTTCAAACTTTCATAACGCAGTAGTACCACACCCCTTGGAAATAGTTGAACCGAGCTTCTTAAGCATTTCATTTGTTACAATCACAGTAACTATTTTTTCTCTCCCACATAGTGGTGTAATAAACCTTCTTTTAGTGATTCAATTCACTACAAGCCTGATTATACTAGGCGTATTCTTTTTTAATGCTACATGTAATAGCTATTTCGTGGTTGTCATTACTGTTTTCATTTTCACTGACAAAGATTGCGCATACTTTCCAAAGAGTACCATACTTTGTTTACATTCTGCGTGTGACGATTTTACAGGCTTTGTATTGCGTGTGAAGTTTTATGTATTTCTGTAGGATAACTTTAAGCTTTGTATTTGTGTGTTGCTATGTTTTTGTGTGTTTCTATTTATGTGTTTTCAAATTTCCAACATTGTTCGTCATCATATTTGGTGATCAGCTGACTGAATTTTGGGGTTAGACCCATCCTCCTGTTTCATAACAAATCTTTTTCTTTGTGAGCGTTCTTTTGATAATAGTTGTAACTTCTGTAGGATATTTTTAATTTTCTTTCAATATTTTCATTTCCCTTTTGTTACTTTACAACTTTCATTATGCAGTCAACTAGTGATATTAGAAGTCACTCAATGAGGACTAGGTCTCAAAATTTAACTGATAACCAAATTCAGCCTGATATTACTGAGACAAGTAATATTTCTGACAATTCCCTTCAGTCTACTACTGATACTATACCAGTCCAGGAGGAAATTATAAATAATAATCAACAACCTCATCCTTTACAAGCTGCACTTTTAGCAGAACAAATTGCAAATTTGACACCTACTCTTAGTGCTGATATTCCTCTCCATTCAGATGAGTCTGATATGGAAGATAGTTCACAATTGAAACAGGGTAGTTCACTAAATAATTCTGATCCTAATTTTCACAGTGTTACCTCACACACTAGCTCTGAGAGCGATTTTCGAGGTTGGAATAATGGGGCTAACAACACACCTGAAACACAGAATCTTACCCTTCCTTCAACTGAAACTAGTATTAGCAATGTACAGGCAGTACCCACAACCCCTAATACTGACATTTTATCTCTACTCCAAGCACTTAACAAAAAAATTGACCAGCAAACTAATAAAATAGATGAACAAAAACAAGATTCCCAGCAATTGAAACAAGAAATCAATAGTAAGCTTGAACTACACAAAGAAGAATTTCATACTCTTAATAATAAATTAGATAATCATAAGAAAGAATTCAATAACAAGTTTGAAGAACAAAATAAAGAGTTTAAAGAACTAAAGTCAGATTTAAATACTACCATTGCTAACTCCTATGTAGCTTTGAAACGGGAACTCACACAAACTTTCACAACCAAAACAGATTCTCTAGAAAAACGCATTAACCAGCAATTGGGGGATAAGATCTCGCATTTAGAAAACAAATTAGTAAAATCTGTAGAGACATGTGAAGCCAGTAGGCAAGAATTGAACAAACAATTCCAAGCACACCGCACAGAAATGTTACACACCTTCAACCAACATGCTCAGGCGGTAGAAACAAAGTTTTTAGATTGTCAAATGCAAATAAATTATGTTAGAGATGAATGCCAGAAAGATACACACTTATTGCTCAATAAAGTGAATGCACAAGACTTAAAGATTGCAGAAATCTCTGCTGGTATTCAACTTTCTGTAGCAGAATCAGCTGATCTAGTAGCACACACCATTTCGCAGCCATCAGCTGTTTTAGTAAATTCACATGTTTCACCACCGCTACAACCTACTATTATTGAAACCCTAATTGATATTGAAACACAGCCTTTGCCTGCAGCAGTTGATCCACTTGTGGATAATTTTGGAAACCCTGTAACATATTCGGCACCCACAGAGGTGACAGAACCTACCATTATTGCATCAGCTGATCCATTACCTACTACTGAACAATTACAACCTATCTCGGTAGAACCATTTTCCAAAACTGAAATTGATGTACAATTCTCAGCTGATCTTTCACAGGTCATTGACCTGCCTCCTGTAGTTAACAAGGCTGTAACCGACCTTGTAAAGGTTAAGGTGCCTGTTTCTGAGCACACAATACAATCAGCTGTTCTTAACAGTACTATTGAACAACCAGAAAGCTTGATTGATTCTACAACTGACTTAGCACATCCCACTATTATACCGTCAGTTGACACTATACCAATAATTTTAGAAAATAGTGATGACCTAAATAATTCTAATGTTGATATGTGCAATCAACATAATATCCATCACTCAGCTGATTCCCATATTCCATTAGTTTGCACACAACAAGTTTCTAGCAAACCATGCAACAAGAAATTGAAAAAGTTAACGTTTGTTGACAAGTTGAATATACAGTTAACAACTAAAATGTTCCCTGAGAACAGCAATAGAAATTTTTCATTGCTACCAGTGCCCATCTGGGAGATTGTCAGATTAGCAAAGCAGATAGCACATTTTATTCTTTTTCAAAATATTTCACATGAGGTACTGACTTTGATTTTTTCACACTTCTCACATTGGGGATAGTCTACATCACTTTCTAAGAGATTTTTCAAACTATAGACACCTCAGTACAACTTCCTTTGACATTGAGCTGAAACTCTTTCAACCCTATCATATGGAAGAAACTGATGTTTATCTTTCACAACCCCCAATACCCATGCTATGTCAACACAGAAAAACAAACAGAAAAATATTTTCAGCTATCAATGCTTTGGGAGGGCTCCTAAATTTAAAAACTATTTGAACACTTTCCCACTGAACAGACATATACTCTTTGCTGATTGGAGGAATGTTTTTAAACTTAAACCTACTAATCCTCCTGTTCAGGTGCACACATTGGAAATCTACATTTGCACCAATTCTCTGATAACCTATGTTAGTTTAAGTATTTTTCATTTTGATAACTTTTGGACATGTAGTATTTGCTTATCTGAGTCTTTTACTCAGCTGACTTTGATTTTTGAGGTAGTTTTAGGACCAGTAGTTTTGCAACAGCTTTACATTTCTAAAGAGTACTTTGATCCAACCATTCTTAAACATCTACCTTGGGAAGCCATTGACCAGATTAGTTGGGATAGGATTTCTGAGTCACCAAGGGTGGAGCTTATGGATGTCAAGACTGATTTTCAGCAGGATAAAGTTGTTTGGACAATAGAGGGAGTCGATGCTCTAGTTGAAGTAGATGTGAAGATCATTCATGTTTACCTATATTTGTAGAAGAGAGAAGAGAGGGGGTGGATGGTAGAGAAGTAGTAACAATATATTGGGGGAATGCTTTATTATATCAGGACCAGGAAATATATAGCTCAGACTTTGCCTGCGATCCTCATTTTTATTATTATTCGCATTTCCACCCATTATTATTATTCTATTATTATGTATTCGGCATCACCGAAAATGGGATGACCTTATTATTATCAAAATACATATAATTATTAGTGTAACAAGGCGACCTCATACTTCGTGCATGGCCTAAAGCAGATTTGCGGCATGTCACATTATATTTAATTCATTTGGCATCTAGGGATGATGACCACACATATAAAATATTAAGGCGCCATTCATTTTTATTAGTTACACAACACCAACAACATACAATATAGGAAACAGAGTTTGATTACATTTTTATGGAGACAAAAGCGGAAATAACCAAGCTTGTTACAGATAATGGAGTCTTGTAGATATCATTTCGACACTGAAGTGAGTTAAATTCTTGTTGAGGAAGAAAGACTTGAACACTATTTTGGGAGTGATGTACTGCCCTAAGTGTTATTTTATGTACCTTAGAGAGGTTTTGTGACGGCAATTACTATTGTCTTATACACTTACAGAATTGAAGGATGTTAGTAACAAGATAAGGATTTCAATATACTGTCACAGTGATACTAAAGTACTAAAGCATTTAATTATATTTGATATTCAACATTTTTTCCTTGTAATTGTTTCAAATCAACTTGCTTATGTCAATAAGACGATTTTCAAAACATTTTGTTCAGCTAACAGCTGACAACCTTGTGAGTACACACACATTCCATGACAATCAACTTAGGTTGACCCTTGACACTTTTCCATGTAAATTTTACATGCGGTATTTATATTCCCTTTGATACTTTGTATATAGGTTAGCTACAGGCTTTCCTTCCCATTATAATACTTTATTATACATTGACCTATTTTGATAAAACACCTGTACCAGTGTACTGGTACCTACACAACTGTGTTGTGTTACTTTTAACAGTTAGACATTTTGTAAGCAGCAGTGTACTGCTGATTGGAAACAGAGTTTCCTTAACATTGATTCTCTACTTTTATTGTTACTTATTTATGTAGTTTAGTTTAAGATACCCTTTCTGTAAACAGTGATTTACTTTTGTATTCTCAAATGCATATGTCAGATAATAGTGACAGAGACATTCTAAGAAATGACCTTTTAGTACACACATTATTTTGTGCCTAGTATTTAAGTTAGGATTACCCCCTATAAGATTTTTTCATGCTATTATATTCTACTATGTTTCCAATATTATGTATGACTAATAAACCAGTTAATACGTTTTCAAGCACTTCATGCTGTATTTAGAAATTTTGATGTTTCTCAACTTTATTTTGAAAGATATTTTTCTCTTAACATATTGTATTTAACTATTGATTTGTAATGAGTAAATAATCCATTCATATTCTTGTCAGTTTTTCAATGATTATTATTTTTCTCAACTTTTGAAACGTTTATTCTAATCACTCTTTTGTAATCATTTTGTATTACTATAATGTATACTCTTTGTATTATATTATTTGTATGTTATTTACTATTTCTTGTAAGTTATTATGTAGATATTTCATGATAGGTAACTCATGCACTTGTTTTTTTTTGGTTTTTATGTTTCAGACCAGCTGACTGACCGAGGTCCTTTGGTGCATCTGCTGCGTCAGACGCCAGGGACTTGTGCACTCGGCAGACACAGCTTGGGGGCGTTGTTTTGTATTCGTTTTTGCCCCACACATATGGTCTACTCCCATGACAGGACATGGCTTTTAGCCCATTTAGGGAGTTGTTAATGAAACAGAACAAAACAGTTAAAATGGACACATTTATTGTGCAGTGAACAAAGTGAATTTTTTGAGTATTTTTGTAAAATAGAATAAGGAAACAAAGAACAGTTATGAAAACAAAATATTTCATTTTTATGTACACAAATGTAAACAAATGTTGTAGAATTTAAGATTTTTGAAGATTTTGATGATTTCATATTTATGATTTTTGTGTAATTTTGAATTTTTGATAACATTTTGGTATATTAATATGATAATTTTGATACAAGTATGAGTGAGAATGAATGAAAGGAAGTATGACTGGGCCGACCAACCCACGAAGTAGGTAGAATAAGGGGATTTTAGTCTTGCACCACCTAAGATTTTCAAGATTTCAGTCAGTTTTCTTTGGAAAATAACTTCAATCTTCGGGGGGGCATGTAACACATCTTAGAATTTCGCATAACGAAATTAGTTGCTGAGATAGCAGGTTCAGTTGAAGTATATGGGAACACCCTTTTAAAGACATTTTTATAGTTAGTTTTTGATAATATTTCCCAGTAATATGTCCTAAATAAGTATTTGTTCAAGTATAAGCAGTAAATTCAATAGTTAAATTCATTTAAACAGCTGATCAGAAACTTAACCTCAGATTTGTATAGGTAGTGTTTGACTTTCATTTAGTTTCAATAAACCAAGATATTTCGTTAGTTCAAAAGATGTTTAGGTAGATATATAGCCAGTAGATAATTAGTTTTGTTATTAAAAGATCTTACTTAGAGTCTGAATATGTTTGAAAGTGATTTGCCGGTTTTGAATTTATCACGTAATTTTTCCACTCTAAACACGAAGCATTTAGCTATCAGGAAAACAGTTAAGAAGTCAAGTGATAGAGATAAAGTATCGTAATTTCGGTTTAGATAACATATTAAAGTTTTAGAAAGATTCATGTAACCTAAAGATCGTTTTTGAATATAATTTGATATAGCCAGATATGTGATTTAGGTAAAAGTTTCGATATTTCAGTCTTTTTGGTGATTCATGAAAAGAAATTATATTCAGAGTAAAGTTTATTTAAAATTAAAGACTTCTGTAAAAGATTATTTCAAAATATTAAAGCATTTAATAGTAATAAAATAAAATAGGTTTTGGCGCGAGTAAGCGTTTGAACGGAATGATGCAATCGCTCGACATTCGTCGAGGGTGATATCTATAAAAATTCGTAATAAATCAGGGAATAGACTTAGCGATTCCAAATTTTTACAGTAATAGTTTTTCATTAGGGAAATTTGTATAGAGTTATTTTCAAGTCGATATTCGAAATATTTCAAGACATTAAATTTTGTTTTCGGGTTTTAGACCACTTTAAAAAATTGGTAAAATTCTTTATTTGAAATCAGGTAATAGATGAGCAATAGGAGAATAGAATTAAATTTGTTTCAGCTCGATAGAAGCAATATTTCGGTAGTTATGGCAATCACATCTTTACGACATTAAAGTAACAACATTTTTTATAATAACTTAATTCGACGTTTGTAATAATATCTTGCTACTATCAAAATTTCAGAGAGCTAGGATTAATTTTACTGTCATGATCAAATTGGATTTCGCAACAGTTGTCAGAAACTGATCAGCTATCGTATCAAACCCCTGGGAAAGTCAAGACAAGGAAGTTCTCACGGTCCGATTCTATATATACCTCCCCCTTAGCCTAAGCTCGCCCATTCGTAAAGAAGCATTCGAGAGGCGCACTCTTCTAGAAGCAGCAGTGAGACGATGTAAGCGCGTTATGTCGGGTGGCTAGCTCTTGGCTCGTGGCGCGGCAAACTTTTAGTTTGTTCAACATCAAGTAGAAATTTTGTCAGCTTAGGGAAGTTTTATTCTGAAGATTCATGTAATTGAGAAGTAATAGTAACGTGGGGTTTCGGTCGTGCTCGAGTGGTCAGTCGAATCTGTAAAATTAAATTTGGAAAAGTTGTCTGAATGCCTATGCAGTACTTTAACTTTGTAATGTTTTGAAGAATATACTCATCATATCAGAAGTGAACTTTTATCATTGAACTTGAACCTTTTCCTTAGTTTCTGGTTAAAACTATGGTGGCGACTGTGTGAAGAACTTAGTACTGCAATTCATTAGGTTTGCACGATCAAAGTTAAGATGCAGTTTGTGCACTCACCCCCGTGCACCTGTAAGTCTTACATACTTAAAACAACTAAACAAGCAATTAATAAGAGCAAAGAGAGAAGCAATGGATGGGTTTATCAAGAATATTATTGGTGCAGTAGGACCAAAGAACGATGCATCTAGAAACTACTATGGCTGTATTAGAAAACTGATGAGAATGGAAGGTATTAAGACTATTGCAGATAAGAATGAAGTTGAAATCACAGAGGATTTTAAAATTGCAGAGATATTGTGTTACTGGTTTAGAGATACAACTAGGGGCATTTATCCTGTGATGGGAGGGAATGAATCAGTGCGGAGTCTCCCTAAAAGTATAAATGAGGAAACCACAAAATTTGAAATAAATTCTCAGGAAATTATGAAGGAACTCAGGAAGCTAAAAAAAATGTAAACTGGCTGGGGTAGATAATATTACTACAGATTTATTAAAGATTGTGGGATATGGTATTGTACCTTGCCTTGAAATTTTTTTTAAAATGAGTTTGGAGACTTGCTGCTTACCAGAGGATTGGAAAAAAGCGATAGTAGTACTGGTTCAATAAAGGAGGGGTTACAAATAGTGTTGAAAATTACAGACCTGGGGAAAATGATGGAGAGATTGATATGCAACTATATCAGAAATGTCTGTGAGAAAAGAAACTAGTTTTCAGATTGATAACATGACTTTAGGCAACGATATTCATGTGAATACCAGATGGTGGGCTATATGCAAGACATTTCAGATGAATTGCACAATGGAGGAAAAGTTGATAGTGTGACACTAGATCTTTCTAAGGCATTTGACAGAGTGAGTCATAAAATGGTTTTAAATAAACTGAAATCTATTGGATTAGATGAAAAATTTACTTGTTGGGTAGAGAAATTCTTAAAAGCCAGAAAGCAAAGTTGTAGAGTAGGAAATATATTATCAAATGAGGTGGGAGTAAATCTGGGAGTGCCACAGGATAGTATTTTGGGACCATTGCTGTTCATAATTCTAATGAATGACTGTGTTGATGGATTGCGTTCATAGTCTAGGTATTTTGCAGCTGATATAATGATATACAATAGGATCAAAGCAGGTGAAGGCTGTGAACAGCTGCAGGATGACCTTGATAGAATATGTTGGTTGGTCAGATGGAATGAAGATAAATGCCAAGAAAAGATGGCCTATTATGTGCACAGA
>JARYHS010009436.1:0-17349 GCA_031002005.1 Vandiemenella viatica
ATGTGAAAACAAACACGCTTTGATCCCATTAACAAAAAGTCAACCATCGATAACCACAACAACCATAACAAACAAAATAGCGCGTGCAGTAGCGTTGCAAGGCGAAGCGAACGATCTGTCTTTCTGGAACTGGAGATGGGAGCTAACAAACCAGAGAGCGACCTAGTTCGCTAAGGAGCTGCAAACAAACTGAGCGCTGCCAAGTGAACTATTATGCGCCAGGACTACAAGGACTGATATGGCTTGTATGGAATTAGTTTCACGAGATAGGGTATGCGAGTCTGAAGACGGTTAGATGTTTAACGATGGATGAAATTATATTTCACATTACGCGCCATAATCAAAAACATTCTCAAAAACAGTTGACAAAAGACGGTTGCCCCCGAAAATCAGTATCTTTTTTTTCTCTCTCTCTCTGTCTTATGGCTTCATGCCTGGTCGATACGAGGTCATTAGAGATGGGAAACGACTGGTGCTAAGGAACAGGAAGGAGTTCGGCGATGCCTCTTAAAGGAGCCATCTCTGCATTCGTCGGAATGATTTGTTGTAAACGTTGAAATACCGAATTCTGGGTGGTCTGACGCGGATTCGAACCTGCGACCTCCCGCATGTGAGACAAGAGCGATACGAAATCAATTACTTTTCATCGTCGGAGATTTCTTTTTATTTAGAATACTAAAATGATTTTATTTATGGTATACGAGGGTGGTCTGAAAAGTTCCGACCTAACAAAGATACAAGACATTTTTCTGAATTTTTATTTTTATCTTTCAACATAGTCTCTTTGTAACTCTACACATTCTTCCCAGCGATGCTCCATCTCTGTAGCCCTGCAAAATAGTACTCGGCGTTTTTCTCTGAAAAATGATTGTTCACGAAGGTGATTGCCTCTTCATTTGACGAAATCTCTGTCCTCCGAGTGCAATTTTTAGATGAGGGAACAAAAAAGAAGTCGCTTGGGGATAGATCTGGTGAGTAAGGCGGATGCTCAGGCAGTTCATCGTAATTCGTGAATTTTTGCCATGGCAACCACTGAGGTGTGTGTCTTAGTGAAACAGGACTTTCTTTTTCTGCAAATGTAGCCGTTTTTTCCGCAAGTTCTTCCTTCAGCTTGACAAGTAATGATGCGTAGTATGCTCCTGTTAAGGTTTTTTCTTTTTGAAGGTAATCCGATTAAAAAACTCCATGACTATCCCAAAAAAACAGTCGCCAGCACTTTTCCAGCCGAAAAAAACAATTTTGCTTTTTTTGGAGCCGGTTCCCCTTTGCAGTCCACTTTTTGGACTGTATTTTTGTCTCGGGCATATAATGGTGTATCCAAGTTTATCTACAGTAATTAATCGGCGCCAAAATCGGATTTATTGCGCCTAAACTGCGCCAACATACTGTTGAAATGTTCATTCGAACACGTTTTTTGGTCTAATGTGAGCAACGTGGCACCCGACGCGCGGCAGTTTTCTCATACCTAAATGTTGATTTAATATCTACGAGGGTGAATCAAATATAAACAAGACTTTCGGCCGTTCGGGGCGCAATAGTGGTGGGAGAACGTTCCCGCTTCGTTTGGCGATAGGTAAGTTTGTCAGGAGTGGGGAAGACCGTTAGCCCCCCCCCTCGACTCGCTCAGTGCCAACCGTCACGATGTCGGAGCAAGAGGTACACTCGTCGATTGGCGCAACGTGTTATAATCAAGTTCTCGCTGCAGAAGGCGTAAAACCGGCAGAAATCTTGAGGAGATTGACTGCCCAGTTCGGGAAAGAGACACTGTCGCGAGCCAGAGTGTTTGCATGGCATAAACAGTTTGTGGATGGTCGTCATCATGTTGAAAATGAGAGCATAATCGCAGACCCCGCACCAGCATTACGAGAACAACATCAGCTGTGTTAGACGCTTATTGAAGATGACAAGCGTCTTACCACTTCTGAAATTGCAAGTGAGGTCGGAATAAGTTATGGGTAGCACTTACCTCCATACTCACAGAGGAGCTTGGGTACTGTTCAGTCTGCCAGTAAAGGCCCTGCCAGGCAGACCTCACACACAACGCGCCTGCACGCCGGGATACATATACGACTCCAAACAGGCGCAGAGACATCAAAACAAACCAGGAAAACAAATAGAATCATCTAGAAGCTAAGTGGGACTATTTCTTACAGAGGTCGCCGTACTACCACACAACGGAATTCCTGCGCCAGGCCGCCTATATAAGCGTAGCCGGCCGCTCCACCGCCAGTTCCGGCCTGACCGCGGAACCAGCTTCAACTACAGAAGACCACCGGAAGTTCGCGAGAAGTAGAAGCCGTCTCTCTCTACCCCGGATCAGGACCAGGCTAAATTTCTCGACGGTCATCCGCTAACTGTACCACATTTGTTATTGTTTACCAGTGTTTTGTGTACATAGTAATAAACCTCAAGGAACCATTAAGTGTAGTTCACTTCAGTGGCGACAAGGTTGGGATAAGAACTCTCGACCATCATGGCTACGCCAGCAGCACCTACGGAATGGCAACAGTTCCTCCAAGGACTTCTACATCAGTTCTTCGAATCTCAGAGACAACTGATTGCGGAAGTCAGGAATCTCCGCCAACCCACGGCCCCGCCTCCGTTCCCAGCATTCAACGACGACGTCGAAGAATGGGAGACCTACGAGAAGCGCATAAAACAACACTTCGCAATTCATCACATATCCAAAGAAGAAGACCAGCGTGCATATTTCCTTTCCTGGAACCAATCGAAGATGTATGTCTTGCTCACCAAACTTCAGCCACAAGACCCCGACACCCTCACCTTCACGACCATCTGTACGACACTGAATGCATACTACAGACGCCGGTACCATGTCGTCGCGGCCCGCGTCGAATTCTATCAATGCCGGAAGAAGCCCGATCAGACGTATCGCCAGTGGGCGGCCGAACTCCAAGGCCTTAGCAGAAAATGTAAGTTTCAAACTCGTTGTTCCCACGAATCCTACGCCGACGACATGGTGCGTGATCACATCATACAGGCTGCACCAGATGCCGCACTCCGGCATGACGCCCTCAAGTTAGAGGACCCATCCCTGGAGCAGGTCATCGAACTTGCCTACAAATTCGAAATATCTACGGCCGCAGATCGCCGCCTGGAGTCCCTGGCGGATGTGCCGCAATCCGAACCGACGTAGAGACACACAGGACGTCGCCGCCATCCAGAGCTCCCAGTCGCGCTCCTCCCGGACACCACAACCGGGGACCGCTTCCTCAGAAGGACATCGAACCGGCCCGTTCCGGCAGGGGCACCAAGTCTCGGCAGCAGCAGCGGATCCCGCAGCGCCGACGCCGCAGCCCGCTCCGCCTACCCTCCTGCCCCGCCTGTTATTCAGCACATGAGAGGGAAAATTGTCCGGATCGTTGGGCTGAATGCTCACGTTGCGGCAAGGAAGGACACCTGGCGTCCGTCTGCCGCACCAACACCACCAATGCCAATCCCGGCTCTCGCCGCCCAGGTCTTACCAAGACAGGTTGAGCGGCGCACCTATGGATATCAATCAGGTAGACACTTCCACAGCATCCAAACTTTTTATTGACGTTACGGTCAATGGCAAGCCCCTGCGCCTACAAGTCGACACAGGAGCAGCAGTCTCATTGCTTAATTATACTACTTATGTGCAAATTGGCTCGCCCCCCCTCTCGCCGGCCCCCAAGCGCCTCCTGACATACAACAAACAGGAAATAGCACTCCTGGGACAGTTCACAGCAAACGTCATGTATAAGTCTGTACATCGTTCAGTCCCTTTTTAGTAGTTAACAGTTCTCTCACAGCAGACTTATTTGGACTGGACGCTTTCCGCTTATTCGGATTTTCAATTGAGGATAACATACACCTCGTATCTCAGCATGTTCCTTTTCCTGAAGTGGACGCCCTTTGCACCGAGTTTCAGGACCTGTTCTCACCAGGCGTCGGCTGTGCAAAGGACTTCGAAGCATCACTCCAACTCCGGCCGGACGTACGGCCTCGATACTTCCGGGCACGCCAGGTACCCGTAGCGCTTCAACAACCACTTCAGGAAGAACTTCAACGTCTCCAAGACGAAGGGATCCTCCAGCCGGTGCGGTTCAGCCCCTGGGCCACGCCGTTGGTCATAGTTCAGAAGCCAGGGACGCCGCTTACGTCTCTGTGGTGACTTTAAGACCACCGTCAACCCGCATCTGCTGGTAGACGACTATCCACTTCCGAGACCGGACGACCTCTTCCGTAAACTAGCAGGAGGTACCTACTTTACAAAATTGACCTGGCAGAAGCATACCTTCAAATCCCTTTGGATATCCAGTCCCGACAATACACAGTCATCAACACTCCCTCTGGCCTCTTCCAACTCAACCGGCTCATGTTCGGCTTGGCCAGTGCTCCAGCGATTTTTCAACGGTATCTCGAACAACTTCTCCAGGATATTCCGGGATGCATCAACTATCTCGACGACATAGTCGTCACGGGACCCTCCGCTGCCGAACACATGACCAACCTCCGCCTACTCTTCCTCCGCCTCCGTGCAGCAGGATTAAAATGCAACCTTTCCAAGTGTCAATTTTTTTCAACAATCCATTTCCTACCTGGGTCACATCATCGCTCAGGAAGGCATCTCCCCAGCATTTTCCTATGTGGACGCTATTTCCAACTTACCTCGGCCTCAGGATCTACATCAGTTGAAATCTTTTTTAGGCAAAATTTCATACTACAGAAAATTTATACCCTCAGCAGCACAAGTGGCAGCACCCCTGTACCACCTCTGTCGCAAGAATGTCCCGTTCCGTTGGACCCCAGCTTGCGAGACCGCATTCCACACCCTTAAACAGCAGCTCAAGTCCGCAGCATGCCTCATGCCATACACTCCAAACCTCCCCTTGATACTTGCCACAGATGCATCCGATTACGGTGTGGGGGCAGTTCTGTCTCATAAATTACCAGATGGCACGGAACGCCCCGTAGCCTACATCTCCAAAGCCCTATCGGCTGCTCAGCTTAAATATTCTCAAATCGAGAAAGAGGCGCTAGCTATTGTTTTTGCCTGCTCCAAATTCTATTCCCTTTTATATGGGATTTCTTTTCATCTAATTACCGACCACAAGCCACTCCTATCACTATTTGATCCGTCCACACGTCTGCCTACCAAAACATCCCACCGCATCCAGCGTTGGGCACTATTCCTGTCCCAGTTCAGATATACCATGCATTTCCGTACCACCTCCAGGCATGCCAATGCAGACGCCTTATCCAGACTACCGCAGGGACCAGACCTTGCCTTCGACAAGTCGGAACTTCTGGTGTTCCAGATCGACGATGACATACAAGAAGCACTGAAGACATTTCCAGTCACGGCCTCAAAAGTCGCGGCAGCCACAGGGGAGGACCCCCTCCTCCGTGTCATCCGACACCACATCCAACACGGGTGGCAAACACGTTCCCCTCCACGCCATCATCAAGACCTCAAGTTCTACTACTCCATCCGCCACCAGCTCTCAGTAGTAGAGGGAGTGCTCCTCCGCACAGAACCAAATTCCACCCCGAGGGTCGTCGTTCCGAGATCCCTACAACCGACAATCCTCCAAACTCTCCACCAAGGACACTGGGGAATTGCCCGCACCAAATCCCTTTCCAGACGCCATGTATTCTGGATCGGCCTTACCACGGATGTCACGAAGATGGTGCGGCGCTGTACCATCTGTGCCCAACAACTGCCCCGCCCCCCTCAAAAGTTCCTTTCCTGGCCGGCACCGTCCGGACCCTGGGAACGCATTCACCTCGACTTCGCTGGCCCATTCCTAGGCCACCAGTGGCTCCTAGTGACGGATGCCTTTTCCCACTTCCCATATGTCATCCGTTGCTCCACAATCACCACAGAGGTCACCATTTCAGCCCTCACGAAGATCTTTTCCATCGAAGGATTACCATACGCTATCGTCACAGATAACGGACCGCAATTTCGAAGTCGGGAATTCCTATCCTTCTGTACCGCCAACAATATCCAACACCTCCTCACCCCGCCCTTCCACCCCCAATCTAACGGGGAGGCGGAACGGCTAGTCAGAACATTCAAAACTCAAATGACCAAATACACCACAAGTCACAAACTCGAAGAGGCATTGACACTCTTCCTCAGTTCCTATCGAACCACTGCAGTGGGGGCCAAAAGCCCGGCGGAATTGCTACATGGCCGCCAACCTCGCACTCTCCTCCATCTCCTCTTACCCCCGCCCAAAGTACAGGTACCTTCGGGCCCATTCCGTTTCACCCCGGGCTCCCTAGTCTGGGCCCGCGGGTTTGGCTCCCAGGCCAGTTGGCGTTCCGGGGGTCATCCAGCGGCCCCGGGGCCGCCAACTGTTCGACGTCAGCCTGGATGGCCGGATAGTGCGACGCCATCGAAACCAACTACGTCCCCGCTACCCCACGGCACCGTCCTCTTCCACCACGGCACGGCCATCCACTTCTTCCTCTCCTTCCCTGCCACCTCCACCACTCCTGCCGTCTAACCGTTGCCCAGGGACAGTTACAGCGCCACCAACGACGCCACAACCTGTCGGTCGCTCCGACACCCTTCAGCCGCAGCCTCTCGACCACCTGCGGGGACCATCTTCAGCATCCCCCGTACAGCCCCCGGCCATCGACGCCGACGAACCGATGCCGTTAGCTCCACAAGTACCTCCACCACAACCTGCACCACGACGCAGGTCGGCTCGCATCGCCAGGGGAACAGCTCCGTACTCCCCTGGAGGTAGCCTTCATAGTCTGCTCCAGGGCGCCGCGGCAGACGACCTCGCAGACGTCGCAGACATCGCTTCCCCCCCTCCCCCCCCGGGAGGGAGGTATGTTCAGTCTGCCAGTAAAGGCCCCTGCCAGGCAGACCTCACACACAACGCGCCTGCACGCCGGGATACATATACGACTCCAAACAGGCGCAGAGACATCAACTAAACCAGGAAAACAAATAGAATCATCTAGAAGCTAAGTGGGACTATTTCTTACAGAGGTCGCCGTACTACCACACAACGGAATTCCTGCGCCAGGCCGCCTATATAAGCGTAGCCGGCCGCTCCACCGCCAGTTCCGGCCTGACCGCGGAACCAGCTTCAACTACAGAAGACCACCGGAAGTTCGCGAGAAGTAGAAGCCGTCTCTCTCTACCCCGGATCAGGACCAGGCTAAATTTCTCGACGGTCATCCGCTAACTGTACCACATTTGTTATTGTTTACCAGTGTTTTGTGTACATAGTAATAAACCTCAAGGAACCATTAAGTGTAGTTCACTTCAGTATCACTATACGCTGAGAGTTTAACAATTATACGAATATAAGGAAAGCACAATAAGAAATAAAAAAAGAGGCAAAAAAACCGTAGATAAATTTTAAATTCCTAATTTTTTGAAAAGATCCGTAGGTCTACAGATAAATTCGTAGGGCTGGCAGCACTAGTTCAAATAGCGAGTATCAATCCAAATAACGGGGAACGGGGATTTCTTCTCGCGCAACCTAGCCTCTTCGGGAAGTCCCTATTCATAAAAGAAAATTTCAGTCAATGTTGCCAATATTTTCGTAATTTTTTTTCTACTGAACCAGAAAAATATATTAGATTTAAAAATTATGATAAGTACTTAGAATAAACTCTAAAAGTCATATTAAACAATAAATGCCTTACAAATTTGAGATTTATTAGTTATGAAAAAACGTATCCCAGAAAAAAAAAATGTTTTTTCATAGTTTTTTTCCGTGTTTTTTTTTTTTCAAGCCAGTAAGTAACGTTTTTTAACAACACTAAACATAAGCAATGCTACATGAGCAGGCTAATTTACCTATTAGGAAGGAATTAAGAAATCCAAAAAGTGTAAAGGAATCAGCTTGGCTAATAGTTCAAAAGATTTATTAAAGATACATGGAACCAACATTGTACTTTTGCCTGTAACATTATTTTGATTGAGACTGGAGAGTTTCTACCTACCAGATGACCGGAAACTGCAATTGAAGTACCAGTCCAGAAAGGTGGGACGACAAATAGAATTAAAAATTACAGGCCGATTAGTTTGACATTAGTGATAGGTAAGTAGATGGAGAGATTGATATACAGCCACATCAGAAATGTCTGTGAAGAAAAAACCGGTTTGCAAATTGGCAATACGACTTCAGTCATGATATTCATGTGAATTTCAGTGGGCTACATTCAAGATATTTCGGATGAAACAGACAAGAGAAACCAAGATGATAGTGTATCACTAGGTCTTTGCAATGTATTTGAGCCACAAAATGGAGTTACATAAAGTAAAAACTATTGGAGTCGATGAAATATTGACTTCCTGAGTAGAGGAACTGTTAAAAGGTAAGAAGCAAAGAGTTAGGCTAGGAAATGCAGTATGATAGATGTGGAAATGAAAACGATAGTGCCACAGTGTAGCGTATTGTAATCATTCCTCCTCATTATCCTACTGAATGATAATGTTAATTGTTTACAATCGGAAGTTAAGTTGTTTACAGACGGTATAAGGTATATATTAGGATCAATACGGAAGGTTACTGTGAATTCAGGGTTACCTGGTCAAGATATCTAGTTGTATATGTCAACTTGCACGAAGATAAATAAGTCAACTTATAATTAATTGGGGAAACCCAAATCTGGATGGACGGGGATTTGAACCCGCGTCCTCTCCAATACGAGGCCAGAGCTTTACCGCTCACCATCACGCTCGGTTTGTGGAAAGCACCGCATAATACAATCAGTAATTAATATGACAAGGAGCTGGATTGGGAACCAGTGAAATATAGAAGGAGGGTGAAAACAGCACTAGGAATGTGTCAGGAAGGTATATTGGTGATGAAGCTTAGAAGCAAGGATTTTTATGGAGGATTGGGAAAGATGACCATCGATTGTAGGAATAAGGCAATTTTTTTCCGAATGTTGATAGGCCTATAGTTCGTGTGATTTCCTATTCATCCAAATTCCACCGGTACAAACTGGGCCAAAGATTTTGCTTAAAATTTTCCTTTCTTGCTTTTCAATATCTTTAATCAATGATCTGCCCCCAATGATTAAAGTTTCCGATGCGTATAATGCCTCCGGTTTGATTACAGTGTTATAGTGGCTTAACTTGGCGTTTCGTGATATTGACTTTTTGTTGTATCTGTTCCAGGTGATTCTGTAGGCTTTTTATAATTTAGTTATTCTCTCCTTGTTTGCTTCACGATTTAGTCTTGCAGGTTGAATAATTTCTCCTAGATGTCTGAATTTAGTTACGTAAGTGATATTGCCGAATCGAGTTTTTAAGGGTTGTCCATCTTGGTTCCATGAAGATCCTTCCATTTATTGGTTTTAGACCACATTTAGCTGAAATTTCATGCAGTTTTTCAAGGGCGTGGACTGCCTCTTGCCTATTGTTGGAGAGAATTGCTAGATCATCAGCAAAGGCCAAACACCGCAAGTGAAGTTTATTTCTGAGTAGCCTGCCAATGGTTATTCCTTTCACTCCTTTCTCCCAAGTTTTGATTACTTTGTCCAGAACAAGATTGAACAAAAGGGATGACAGTCCATCTGCTTGTCGAATTCCTGTTCTGATACACCTCACCTAAGAACCTTACTTTTGAAATGGTATCCCTTAATGTCTGTTTGATTAATTCTCTTGTTTTCCTGTCTACTTTGTATTCTTCTAGTATCTTAAAAAGTGTTTGTCTGTCAATACAGTAATAAGCTTTTATGATATCTACAAAGGTGTTTACTGTTTGTCTGTTTTTACGGATTTGTAAGATGGTTTTGAGATTTAAAATTTGTTCTGCACATGACCTGCCTTTTCTAAATTCTGTGCCTGATACTCGCCAATAAGATGATCTGTTTGTGTTACAAGTCTCATGAGAAGTGCCTTGGATAGATTTTTGTAAGTAATTGGTAACAAGGAAATTCCTCTGAAGTTATTAATGTCATTTTTATCCCCTTTTTTGTGAAGTGGGTGAATTAGTGTACAATTTCAGTCATCAGGGATTTATTTATTATTATATTTATATTTCTATTTTAGATATTTCTTAGAGATTTTATATATTACTTTTGCAGTTGATAGCTTGTCAGATTACAGATATATCCCTGATATAACCATTCCAATTTTTGTTGTTTTGATAGAAAGTTGGGTGTTCATTTAGGCATATAAGATACTCAATGGTGTGTAAGGAATTTCGAGATTTCCGAAGTAACAAGTAGCAGTTCATTGCACGTCATATACGATTTCAGATGTCACAAATGTTGGCTAATGATATTTTATATATTTATCTAATTATGCCGTGCAAACGTGGTTCCCTTTTTATTTTTTGAGTATGTTTAATAATATTCTTTTGTTTAGCAAAGATACCGAGTTAATATTATAGTTCTACATAGTTATACTTAAAAATGATGAGAGGTTTCAGAGATCTAGTCCTTGTGCATCTAACATGCAACTCTCTGGCCAATGATGAGGCCAACAGAGCTAATAGTATAATTAAAAATTGTAATGAAGTTTCTTAATGTTAGAGTCAGTACTGTTAAAAGACCCTAGCTATTTGTAAAGATGAAGTACAAGTTATTTTTCAAATATTTAATTAAAAATGAGTACTTAATGACTCTTTCTCAGTACTCTGAAAGAGTCCACAATGAACAAGGAATAGTTACATGATTACATACCACACAACAGAAGTTGTTAATATCCATGGTAATCCTTGTTAACCCTTAAAGTAAGCCCTTGAGGAACACCATTTTCTTGGGTGAAAATGATAGAATTTTTTCATCAATACTGTACCAGAGCCAGTGAAAGCAGAGGTATATATCCACTGAAACCCCAGTTGCATACCTGCCAGACAAAAAAAAAATTAAAAAAAGGAGATAGCGTACAAATCTCTTGTGCGTCCACATTTGGACTATTGGTGTGCCATTTGGGATCCGTTTCGTAAGGGGTTGATCGAAAGTATAGAGAAAGTACAGAGAAGAGCCGCTCGATTCGTGACCGCTTGCTACAGTCCTTATGAAAGCGTCACAGAACTGATTAGGAGACTAGGCTAGGAGTCTCTGGTAGATAGACGACGCACGTTTCGTTTAAACTTATTGGTAAACATGCGTACTCCCACTTTCACTCACGAGTGTAGTGAAATACTTCGTCCACCAACCTATTTGAGCCGGAATGACAGGATAGATAAGATTAGAGAAATAAGGTGCCGCAATGATTCTTATATGAATTCTTTTTTCCCTCGTACCATTAGGGATTGGAATGCACAACAAAGAGATTAGCTTTGGTGCTGAGCACCCTCTGCCACCCACAATTTTGTGAATTGCAGAGGATATATGTAGATGTAGATGTAGAAGACTTCATTGGAAGCGTTCTCCGGGAAAGTCTCCAGTCTTACATAGCCACAGATAAATAAGAATAAAGCCTGAGGAAATTATACCAAATGCGCATTTACTTCGCAAGTTTCATCAGAGAAATCCAATTATGAAAGTAAATCAGATCAGACTACTTCTTGAGTAAATTAAATTCTTGCTCGATACATGAAAAAAAATATAATCTCTACATATATAAATCTGTAGCGGGATGTTCATTGGTTTATCTATCGAAAAAGAGAGAACGTCATGTAGTGGTGGTGTATTAAATGTTGGTTTATTACTCTCCTAAATTTCCATTTTTTACGAGCTTTTTCCAGTAAAAACAGTTGAATTATCTTATTTCAAATTTCGAGGCATTGTTGTTAGTCGAAACTGCATAATGGAAAAGAATGGATGGGAGAATTTATCAAAATAGTCAGAATATTAATAACAAAAATAATTTATAACCTTACAATAAGAATTATGTTAAACAATTAGTCCCCAACCCGAAGGTTGGTCGGATCCTCCAGGAGGCATATTAAGTCATTGTGCCAGAGGTAGGACGATCACTTCCTTTCCTCTAGGACCCACAGTTAAACGTGGAATTAGAACATCGGAACCTCCTGAATTAGCTCTTTTGATCAAACACAACTCCTAAAAATTCTTGGCCTCGCCGTGATTTGCCCCCCCCCCCCCCCCCAAAAAAAGCAAGCACCTTAGCCTTTGAGCAACCACACCACTCATTAAATATCTTAATCATCAAATAAAAATAACAACAATTGAGTAAAACAGTTTCTAATTTAGAAATGGCAATCTTAGCCTTTCAGTTACGTAGGGAAGCAAACAGAGGACTATCTCTAGTAATAACTTAAATGTTTGTGGGTTAAATGAAAGCACAGTGGAGAGAGTCAAATGTTCAGCTATCTTAAACCATCCTATTACATCATAATTAATTCGATAGCACGCGCTGGATTTATTGAAATACGCCAATTAAAAATATATTTAAAATGTCATGTATCCTTCGCGCAAAAACTGCGCGAGGCGAGCGTCAGCCTGCGAGGTGGACAGCCCCGCGAAACGCTGAGCTGCGCTGAGGTTGAGGACCCCTGTGGTGAGGGGGAGTGGGGAGGACGCCGCGGCGCCGGCGTCGCCGCCGCCGAGACGACGCCAGCGGGAGCGTCGCGGCGCCACGGTAAGCCACGCCCACCCTCACCCCCGGTGGCTCAGTAGAGAGCGTGCTGCCTCCTTAAGACGTCGCGCAAAATTTGAGAACCAAGGAACGCAGTCAGGCAACAAATATGATAACTTTCTGTGGCAACGACCTTTTATATACAAAAACTATACAGAGCAAAGACGTGCTTTAAAGACTTATCAACCTCAAAGCAAAACATGAGAAACACTACATTCGCAAAAGTTAAGTACACACTGAAAACTTCTCACACATTAAATACATGAAAACTAGTTCAAAATTAAAATAAGATTTGCTATTTTACTAAAATATTTTGCTTAGATCTAACCGACCCTGGTGGGTATTCATAATGTTCTCGCGTGGTATTCGGGAGGGCGTAGCTTCAACACCGGGTCCGATCATCCAAATTTCGGTTTTCTATGGTTTTCAGAAACCACTTACGGTGAATTCCGCGATGCCTGCTTCCAAAATATTTGACCTAATTGCTTCCCACTCCTTGCCCTCCATACTTCCCCGACTCTAATAACCGTTAGCGTGCCGTAAAGCAATATTTTCTTTTTAAAAGAAATATACATCTAGTACCTTTGTAAAAATACAAAACGTGCCGTCGGGAAGTTTAAGACATTTGGTTAGTTGGATAGTGTCATTGCATCGTCCTTGATCGTATTATTTTGAAAATCACAATGCATATTGTTTTCACAATTTATTTACTTTTATCTTTCTATACGTTAAGAATGACATAATTCAAATAAAAAAGGTAATATAAAATATAAATGCGTATTCACTCGATTTATAGCAGTCTTAAATTATGCATTTCATGATTTTAAAAAATGTGATTTACTCATTCTTGTAAAATAAATTCAGATCGGGTAAGGAGCTCTAGGAAATATTTTTCTTACTTTTAAATAACCTACGCCAAGTTAAAATTCTTGAAGTGAAGAACTAGCATTTATACCAGGAGGAGATAAACATTGAAAAAACGCTGTGTGTCTATGTGAAGGGAGTATTTAATAAAGTTATCAGCATAAGTTTCATACCTGAGTTTCGTATGTTGAACTATACACATACATAGACACCACTGACCAGCGCAAATTTCGTCTGAATGTTACTGAGGAAACAGAAGAAAATGTATTCACTGTGGGTGATTCGTCTGTACCAGTTTTTCAGCTCTCACCTTTGTTTCCACAGCAACCATTTTAAGAATTCTATATCATGGCATGCATTAGATCCGAAAAAATGTTTAGAAATGGAAACAAAATTCTGCCATTATTATACAAATTAGGAGACTTGAAATCTGCTTGAACTTTCGTTTGTGAGCTTTATGTTTTAATCTCGTTACAACCGATATATTAAATGATAAAGTAATATAGAAAAACGTTTTAAAGCAAACGAAAAATCTTCAATAAGTAAAAAATCCATTGACGGAATTAACTTTTTTATTTATACACTGCCATATAATAAAAAGGTTTTTTTAAGTAGCCGGTTTATATGAAGTGAATACGAAATTCACCGTCAATAAGTGAATTAGAAGAAGATATTCAATAAAAATCGCATCATGCTGACTTTTTTAAAAATATACCCACTAAAAATTATTCAAAAAGTCGATTTCAAAGTACTGGTGCTCGGAAAAGTTTTCAGTACTCATTACTTATTAACAATAAGAAATAATGTCTTACGTTTATCAATTGACAAGTATTTAAATTTAATCTAGTACAGGTTTCATGCCTTTGCAACTAGTAGTGGAATCATGCAGAAATTTCATTAATCGCTACTGTATTAATAATTACAACATATTGCACTCAAAAACCGCGACCGCTCATGGGCATCATACAGTAACAGTAAAAAACAGCTACGCAAAACATCAAAAGAAAACATATCTGTGAAATTCCGAATAAAAAATTATGTAATTTTTGCAACCTATTCGATATTCTGAGACGAAGCTATTCCACAAACAACGAACTGAACCCTACGGAGAAAATTAATAAGGAACTTAATAAAATCTCCGCTCTCGATCAATTCTGCTTATTGATCAACAAACAAAAGTCAACCCTTATTAGCTTGATTAAAGAAGTCTAATGAAAGAAGAATGATTTCAAATAAATTAAATAGTATTAGATGTGGTACGGGAAAAACTGCAACAACTCGCCACGCCTGGAGGTGGGCAGATTCTCCGTGCTGCAACTGCGTTGAGGTTTCACAAACTGTGTTGCACAGTGCGCTGGATTTCCCACTGCGTGCCTTTCCTAAAGTCTAGAAAATTTAAATTTTTCTTCGCTGGAGGCGATTGCCTAGTTGGAGTGCCTCGATGTCATGTTATAGCGGTTATGGCTGGCGATCCAGTCATAATGGCCTCATCACCTGTCAGCTGTGGGCCTTGTCAACTCAGACATGAATATTTATTTTAAAAGAAAGATGTTTGATAATTACAGTATAATTGTAGCTGAATTTTATAAAGTTAATGTAGCGTCAAACGCTAAATAAAATAAATAAGTTTATAACTACAAGTTCTCAACACTTAATTGCGATATACGTATTTAATACTCATCAACCCAGAAGCATTAAGCTTTTTTAATATTACACCAGCCAAGATCTCCCTGCAAAAATTGATGTCTGAACATAAGCCTCTGATAGCAACAAACGGACTGTAAACATTGCTATCTTTACAAGGTAGGTCAAAATAACTGTCGCCGTAACATGTGTTCACAGTTTACTACAAAATTACAGCGTTAAATTGCAGCGCGCTTAATATTAGATTAACTATACGTACATCAGCAATGGCCCACTGTTACAGAATATGCATGCCCAGTTTGGTATTCATCATCTCGTACCAAACATATGGATGTAGCCCTCAATAACACCAAGTGACAGGCTGCCTAAAGCCTACCCCAGTCCCGTTGACAGTCTTTACCAGCAGTCGGGGATTGCACCACCCAGTATCCGGAGAGAAGTGGCTGCGAACAAGGAGAGGACAAAAGTAGAACGGGAAAGCGCTCATCCACTGCACGACCATACACCAACAGCCCAAAGACACAAGACCAGGAAAAGCTTCCTGAGAACATTGCCGGAACTAATTGGGTCACCTGAAAAGGCAAAAGTACAGTTGTGGAAAATGAAGGTCCCTAATATCTCGGGACCACTGACAGTTGCAGAGCGCTTGCCACCTGGTCACGCAGAGGACTGGAACGTCTGGCGGTCCTTAAATCGATTGCGAACACGGTGGGCAGGTCCAAGGTAAATCTAGTGAAATGGGGTTATACTGATGCTACCAATAGTAAGTGTGAATGTGGTGAGGACCAAACGATGAACCATATGCTCGAGTGCCGTATGTGCCCATCATCCTGCAACAAAGATGACCTGTTTCGAGTAACACCGAATGCAACTGAGGTTGCGAAATAGTGTGCGAAATGTGTTTAAAGCTGTTAATTTGAGCAATGTTTTTAACTGTGTATTTGATGTGTATGATTCGAGAATAATAATAATATTATTAGGTTCCCGAAAGACCGGGCTATAATCAGGAACCTTCATTGTTTTTGGGATGTGTCCTTCACGGAAAATAAAAATCTTGAATTAAAAGGTTAGACATTGATAGCTTTAGCTGGTAAATGCAATGGATTAAAAAAACACACAATTTGAAAAAAATATTTTCAGTAAAACATAAATAAAGTAATAAAAAAATTTCTTTAACATTGTGTTCGAAGTTTTACTTACCTTCATGCATTCTCTCAAAGAATAAATAATGGCTTCTCACACCTCTGGAAAAAACTGGGATATTGGTTGCTTAGAAATCTTGGATGTATACATGAGGATCGTGCATAAGTCTTCACCAGCTAAAAATCGAGGAGTAACTGGTAATCTGTTGACCGAGGATATACATTCCCTAAAATTGATATTTTTCTCGTATATTTGATTTCCAGCTTTGGGTAAAATAGATGACTGTGTAGACTTCCGCGGTCGTTATCCATGTTACGTTGGTTGTCCGGGAGGAACCGCGTCAGTTTATCGAAACCTAATGTTTCAGCCATCATTCTGTGATTTTCATCACAAGACATCTAATAAAAGCCACAGAATGGTGGCTGAAACGTTAACTTTCAATAAATTGACGCGGTTCTAACCGGACAACCAAGATAATTTAGTAAAAACAATTTCAAAATTGATAGGAGGCATCTTCCAATTTTAAGGTATCCACCATGAAATAATTTGCGAACCTGCCGTCTTTCTTCTCGTTTTTCATTACGCTTGTTGCTATTATTAATTACACAAAAAGATCTAAGGAAATTCCCTAGAGAGTAATTTCTTTCGACATCTTTTGCAAATGACTGAAGCTTGGTGTGGACACAGTTATTTTGTCGCGGAGCAAAGTCCGAGCACTAAAATCTAAGCAGCGGGGAACATTCTGAATTGAAAAATAAGCCGATTCAAAGAGCCCCGTGCGTTACTAGGTAGCTATAACAAAACATTGTGAGTAACGCGTAGCTGATTACAGTAGTTCACTGCAGCCTCCTGGCACTATTTAAAAAAAAAAAAAAATTGCTGAAAATAAATAACCACAACACAAAACTACTTCTAGAACAAATTGATTGTGTCTCTTCTTCAAAAATTGATATCAGTGACCGTTAGACAAACTCTACGAGCCACAGAACTTACTGCTGTCATAAACCATGATAATATTTCTTTTCGCGCTTTTTTGTGTATATCATCAATCAAAGTGTCCAATACACTTACTGCCACAGTTCAATTGATTATTGCTCTCTTGCAACTTTCTGTTCAACTTAGGTACGAACGTGAAAGAAAAATGCGTCTTGCCATTACATCTTTTTGCAACTCTCCTTTTT
>JARYHS010009437.1:0-12000 GCA_031002005.1 Vandiemenella viatica
TGAGGGAAACATCGATGACTGGTAGCAGGTAATTTGAAGAAAGAAGAAATAACGGCGCAGATGTGGCAGGTACAAAATACAATTTAGTTTTCTTCGAAGAATTTCAGCGTAATCAAAGTAGCAGTAATTACAGAAAAGACTAACAAAAATTAACGTTGTAGCTTTTGCGGAACAATTTTGTTACTTGATTGAAAAAAAAGTAGTGGTGTAAATATCAGCAAATGAACGGTTGAATTAAGCAGAACTGTTTGAAAACAAGCATAAAGTAACGGAGTACTGTTTGTAAGAATTGAAAGTTTAAAATTTGTAAAATTATAGTAAGAATAATTTTGGTACGGAAACTGTTTAAGCTAAATTTACATGCTGTGAAATTCTTAGTTCAAGTAATAAAGAAAATCATTAAATACAGTGGGGAAGGGTTTTTTCTTTCTTTTAATTAGTAAACAAATATAATGCAACGTATGTATATGCATGTATGCCAGCCATTGTAACTTTCGGTGTTATAACATGTTGTTTGTATTGTGTGTCGGAAAATTTATTTTACAGGAGTGCAGCTATTTTTTGGCACAGTAAGTAATTCTGGAAAGTGTTTCTGTACCTGTTTGAAAGTCTTGCTTCGTTGTAAAACGGCATTGTGTAATTGTGAAGTGATTTTGTATGTGTAATTTTGTCGTGTAGTTTGGCGGAATAATTTTAATAGCAGACTTATCTAGTATTACTGTGTTTTTATATCAATCTGTAATTAATATGGAGGAAATTGGGGAAAACTTAGTCAACCGAGATGTTGGATTGAATATTAAAGAGGGGGAGAATCATAATAATGATAATGCTAATTACAACAATGAAGATTCTGGTTTCCGTGAACACTCGACTATAAGGGAGGGAAATGGAATTAGCGTACATAGTGTAGCAGAAGTTAGTAGCGATGATATCTCTGACCGCGTGGGGGGGAAGCGGATTTGAATCGTTGACCAGCGGTGATGTGGGTGTAGATATTAGAAGCATGGAGGAAGGAATATATGGAGACGAGATATAGCTAAATCCGTGAAACCTCGTGACAAAACTGCGCTTGCGCGGCGGATATCGTAGGAGTACCAAAACATTGAACTGTTTGCACTGTGTCAGCTGCTGTAAATATTTCAGTTTCTAATATTCTAAAGTTTTCTATAATGCCAAGTTGTGATGCATATGGTTGCACAAATAGACGAGATAGGAAAAATCCTGGAATAGCGTATCATAAGTAAGTCACATTGTAACTATCGTTCTTGAAGTATCTGACAGGCAACTGCATCATTAGTGCCATTCGCTATAAATTTATTCATTGCTCTCAATAGGATCATATCATTCTCAAATTATTGTTGGTGTAGTGTAGACAATTAGCATATGTTACTATTTTGCACCTGAAAAGCTAGCCATATTGTAGACAAATGTTGGAAATTTAATTTAAGCAGGTCATGTTTACATCGCGACACAGTGAATATGGTATTCTGCATGCATTACTCACGTTTAAGTTTACACTGAAAGTGCACGATGAAATTAATTGTGATAATTTGTGCTGTGCGAACTACTAAACGTGATGAAATAAACTTTGTTATCCGAAATGTAGTTCGCGATGCATTTCTTGTGTTTAGATGTGTCTACATAGTTTGGTTTTGTAGCGGCAATATTAATGGAAATGTTGCCAGGTTGAAATGCGGTGTATACCAGAAGAGAACGAACAATTTATTAATTATTAGCTATTAGCTTCTGATTTATGAATGCACTGATTTTTCTAGCAAAATTATATAGGCCACTAACAGTACAATATCTTCTAAGCTCAGAAACTATGAGGTTTTATGAATTATTAATTTTTTTAAAGTTCTAAACATTGACTTAGTATGCTATTTTTAAAATTTCAGGTATGACTTGTTTCTGTTTGTAAATATGTCTACAAGTATATTTCTAGATTTTGAAATCTTTCTTTTCAATTACTGAAATAGAATGTGAAAATATAACCTATTTGAACATCAACTAAAATTTAAGGACTGTGGAAATAAACAGTTTGTTATTCAAGTTAAAAAGAATTACCTGCTCATTAAGTTAGGCCGAATTCATCATCAAATATGGATATGACGATAGTTTTTTTTCTGGTCCAGGCCGCATTTCAACCTAACCACGTCAATTTTTAAGGTATAATATCTCGAGAACTAAGCGAGATATCAAAAAATTTTATTCTTTACTTTCAGTGTCTCTCTTCGAGTTTCATAAGAATTCGTCATCAAATTGCGGCGCCACGGTTATCGTTGAATCCCCTCATAACCTAACAACCTCACTTTTGAGACAGTATATCTCGCGAACTAAGCGAGATATCGAAAAAGTTTTATTCTTTATTTTTGATTTGTATCGTCGTGTTACATAAGAATCTATCACCAAAATTTGATCTTGGGGACACGTTTCTTCTAAATTTCAACCAGAAACTCCACTCTTTTTAAGACAGTATATCTCGAGAACTAAGCACGATATCAAAAAATTTATTCTTCATTTTTGATGTGTCTCGTCGAGTTACATAATAATCCATCATCAAATTGCGGTGCCACGGTTGTCTTATGATTCCCTTGAGGTTTTTGTGCCTATTTCCGTGTTTCTCTGTCAAGCAATATGGCGGCCTCCTCCCACTTCTCTCCACCCGGTTTCACTCCAGTATGTGGCGAAGGTCCCTTGCGTCGTCTCCATATATTCCTTGCTCCATGATGTGTATAAGCTGTTCACTTATAAATCCTGCGATACAATATTTATTTAAATGGCTTTCGGCCTTATCAGCCACACAGCCGATAAATCAATAAATAAAATAAATAACTACAATAAATCAAATGACATACATCAATACATTCTTTTATAAATATATTGAATTAATTAAATAAAATATTATTATTAGTGGAGTGCGATATTTCCATAATAAAGAACGCGTATCCAGAAGTATTTGGTATACATTAGCACCATGCTGGAAATATTTATTAATATACAACGATTAGAAAATCTTAGTTATCATAGATGCAGATAGCCGTTAATTTGGAAGAATTAAATTCGCGTTCAGAGTCCAGAAGTCATATATAGTGGTAACTATTGGTGGGCAAATAAATTTATCATATGTTGACTGGTAAGGTCATGAGATTAATAACATAATTAAAGCGAGTTGTGCAAATGAGCTAGTGAGGAAAGGAAGCTTAACATTTGTGGATCAAACTTGTTGAATATCTTCTTAATAAAAGCTGATTGGAACTATGAGTAGTCTCAGGATACAGGAGAAATAACGTATCAAGCAGTAGTTACGATGCATGTTATGTAAACAGATAATTCTGGGAAAGGTACAGCGTGTGGAAGTACTGCACTATTAATTGCAGAAAGTGGGTAGGAACTGTTCAAACGTGTAATATGAATGAGGATGAAATTTTTTTTCAAGGCTGTCGGCCAACATAGCATTAGAAATTGCCTCACCAAAGAGGAAGATGAAGGAGCTAGCGAAATATCGTGTTTTACAACACAAACAGGCCGTACCCCCGTGAAAATTTTATTAAAATTATACGGCATGAGTGTCTCCATGTTTACGTACACAAAAATACACAAAAATTGATTGTTTCGACTGCCGAAAAAAATCATCTAATAGGAATCGATCCTAATTCGTTATATCTGAAATTAAAAAGTCCAGTTTTGACTACTTTTGTTTCTTCCCGTCTACAGGAACTGCATTTGTAACTACTGCTGTTCATTATTCTAATGAATAATTCTTTTGTTGGTTTACATATAAGTTTTTAAATTGTTTGAGAAAGCAGTGACACTGTGCAGTAGGAGTAAAACGAGAGAGGATTCTGAACAGCTACATGCGGATCATTAAATGATATCTTGTGACTTAGTATGTACGTGTAGAATAATGTTCGTTGCGAATAAGGGTCAGGTTATTAGGTGCGTAGATGGGAAAATAAAAATTTATTAATCGTTGAAGGCGGGTGGATCTTTCAGCTCGCGTCCAAAAATGCCAAAGTTTACCCAGGAGCTGATATAGATTAAGGTCACAACCTCGAAGTCAGAGAAATTCAAGTATTAAATAGAGTGGAGAGAGTCAAAGTATCGGAAAGATTGAAGTTAAAAACATTTATGGAAGAAGGTAAGGCTTTGGAGCTGGAAGAAATATATATATATATAAAGAAAATACAAAGAGGAAGAATTGAAGAATGTAAATTACCAGCAGAAGTTCTGAAGAGTTTAGGAAACAGAAGATGAAAGAAGAACGGCGATAGTCTAGCTTCATAATGAGATATGTAACAAAGGAAAATGGGTGTACGACTTTCTCGCAATGGTAATGATACCAATTAAGAAAAAGAGGAAAACAAATAAGTTAAAGGCCCCTTTTAAGCCAACTTCGGTAGCGTAGGGGCAGAGTGATAGCTCCACGTACCGATGGTCACTGGTTCGAGTCCGGCCGAGGTCATGGGTGTTTAGGTTAAGTTTGAGTTGTATGTCTCCTGTGTTGTCCTACAAATTTAGCGTTCACATAAAGAAATGGGAAAGCTTCATTAACATTGATGTACCGAGCTTGGTGTAACGGTTAGCGTTCTGGTCTCGCATTCGGGAGGACGCCGGTTCGAATTCAGATTTGGGTTTTCCATGGTTTCCCAAATCACTCCAGGAAAATGCTGGGCTGCTTACTTTAAAAGGCCATGTCCGAATTCCTTCCCATTCCTTGCCCCCCCTTCCCAAATCCTTTCCCGTCTCTAAAGACCTGGCTGTTAAGAGACGTCAAGCAGTTAAAAAAATATTTAAAACTCATTGAATATATAAAAAAATACATTGAAAGCTTGCTGAAAGCCTACAGGCCGATTGCCAAAATAAAAAAAGGCCCCTTTAGACGACAAGACCTGGTCTCCCTAAATCGTGGCCCCACCCCTTCTGCCCTGAAATCGGGTGGTCTTAAGTGAGCTCCTGATCAAATTTTTGCGGCGAGAGCAGATAGGGAGATCTGGAGGAAATTCCATCCTATTTAGAACAAAAAGGTGGGGTAAGTCGGGCCCTCACCACTCTGCCATGAAAACAGCCCGTATAAAGCCCCGCCCGGTTGTGTTCACACTGCATGATTCCTCGTTTTCTATTATTTCGAGATGGATTCGCCAGCTAATCAAGAAAAATAAGTATTGATAGAGTTGCTGGAGGTGTACAAGATCAACAAATATTTTATGGGGCACCTCACATAGAGTTGCCAACTAATTTAGATAATAAAGTATATTTGTCTTTTGAAGAGGAAAATAAAGATCATGTGAAATAAAAAAAAATTAGTTAGTTTTGCCTTGTTTGTTTTTTGCTATTAATATTTGGATTCATTTCAAAGTGTTAGAGCTGAGCCACATTCTAAATCAAGTATTATAAATAAACGAACACTCATTTTTAAATTGAAGATCGTTCTGTTTCTCCCTTCCTGCCATCTTGCATTTATTTCGTTTCGTCATAAAAACCAAGGTGTCGTGTGGAAAATAATTGAATTGTATAGTTTACCAAAAATAAATTATATCAGCATACTTTATGGTTAGGATAACTAATACCGACCAAAAACAAATTTTGCTACTTTATATTTGTATTAATCATTAAAGAAGGGAGAGTACCGAGGGACAAATAACATGGAGCAATTCACCAATTGCCTTTTGGAAGAACCATCACATTAGCCTGCAAAGATTTTGAGAAAATAGGGAAAAGCCTTAATGACTGATCGATGAAAAATTGAACTCCGGTCCTAATTATTCTCACTATAATGTCTTTTACGGTATTTTCTTATAGGAAACTGATAGTTTTATTAATGGGACGGGTGAACTTTTTCCAGAGACAATGACTCCGTACACAGTACCCGAATTCAAATAGTTCCCAGTTACGTCAGTGAATGTAGAACACACTATTTCCACTTATAAAAATATATTGAGATATCGATGAAACAATCTTACTATTGAGTATTCGGAACAGTATCCGATTGTTTACGTTTAGGAAAAAAAATGTTAATTATGGAATTTCATGATATATTATTCAACTACTAACTAATAGCATGGTGAATATGAAATAAAAATCTAAAATTTACTAATTTATATTATATAATTTTGCATATTTTGACTCTTTTCATGCATATTTTAAGAATTTTTCATGCAAATTTGCATGCATACTTCTAGTTTTTTATGTTGCATATAATCCAGTGTCTAGTCATGAGAAAATATTGTGTTTAGTCACACAGTTTGTAAATATGGGTGATGCTACGTGGCATGGTTAATTGTATAAAGGGAGGGGGGATAGATTATTAATATTATTATCACCTCCAACACCTGCCTTACCTTCATTACACGTGAGTTATTAGAATATGAAAATAAAATGAAATGATTTTAAATGGTTGCAAAAAGGTGAACTTGAAGGAACTAGAACCAAGAATATTTTACACAAAATAATATCCCATTTATTGAGTCTTATGGCTTATACAAGGCCGGGTAATAGTTAACTTTACGTTAAACATATTCCAAAGACAACAAAAACATGCAATACCCGACGTTTACAATCCGCCGATGAAAAGCAAACATAAAACTGAATTAAATATTTCAACAAATAGCAAAATCAACATATTATCAACGTGGCAACACAGGCCATCAAATTGAAGTTAACATTTACTACAAAAAGGAGTATCCCAGGGGCGCCATATAAAGTTAAAAAGCATCGTCTTGAATTTACACAAATTAGCAAGATGCTTGGAATTTGCAGTTAAACATTAAAATTAACTAGCTCAGTGATTTTACGACGGAGCAGAATCTTATCTCAGTGCCGCTTAAGGGCTCGCAAGTCTCGTCAAAACCCAATGAACTATGACCGTATGCGTCGGTACTTTACCATGATTGCATCGTCGTGATGAAGTGTGACACGCACAGTGCCACTGCAGCTGTGAAAGCCAGGTTAGCGGATACGACCGCGTTACCACAATAGCTTCCAGATAATGGCAGGCATGCCATACAACTTCTCGCTTCCCAGAGCAAGAGAGTGTGATCAGAAACAGTCAGTGATCACCGGACGAGAGCGTGTCGGCTGACACGTCTGCACAGTGGCTCGTCCAGACAGCAAGTGTCCTCAAAAATGGCCTCTTCTCTTCTTCTTCGGCAAAGTCGTCTCCCAATCGCCACATGCAACAGAATCCCTTGAATTAACATTGGGAACCCCTATAAACGTTCAAGATTGGTCATCGATACATGTCCGTCGTCACGTGTTTTATATCGCGGCCAGCATTCGCTGTCTCCGTTCGCGCACTTTTGCCTGACCTCGACCAAGCATCGGAGAGGGGTGAGTTCAGTGCACCCGTCTAACGGCCCACCGCTGTTGTGAGCGTTGGCGCCGCTGAGTCGGGAGACCAACCTATTGTCTCGCTCTCGACCGCTCGAAAATGGCAGTTCCAGCTTCCCATATCCACTACATTACTGAGCAGCAAGTTTTGTAGAAATTAAAATCATAATAATGACAACTCTGGCTGCCCGGGTTTAATATACACTTATTTACCCATGCAACATCCCTATTATTTATGATATTTACAACTTACAAAATTGAAGATTATAAAGAAACTCTGAATATTAATTAAATTATTTAATTATATTCATTGTGGGTAACTCTGTCATACCACAAGTTGGCAACATAGGCAAACTTTATATGCAGCTAACTTTATAAGTACTCATGTTTGTTGTATCTTAAAGGTAATAGGTGATTTCTTTTCAAATGGAATAATCTGGATTTTTAATAATTTTTATCGGAAATTTAATTGAGAGATTTTGTAGGTGCCTGTAAAAAATAAACGCGTTACACATTTTACAAAATAATAATAAAAAAAATCTGGAGATATTTCTTGTATTACTTATGCAAATGAATGCGCTAAACTCATATACACTTTCAGATTTTTTTTATCACAGTTTTTTTAATAATATATTTAAAAAAAAAACAATTTGCTGAAAAAATTAAACTCTACTCTTTCCAAAGTTGTTGAATACATATTTAAATCAATAGATGAACTACTAAATTTATCAACCACTGTGCATAAATTTAAAAAAAATGAAAACATATGTCAGAAAAGTGTCTTTTTCTAGTCTCATTTCTTCCTTTTATGGTGAATATCAATGCAATACCAGCAATAATCAGACAGCATAGCAGGCGTCCAATTCCCTTGGTATCGCCGTTCTAAAGAAATGATGTCCTCATGAATCTTTCACTGTGTTCACCAGACACGTCGCTACAGTTTTCCATACAAGAGTGCGGAAAATGCACCTTCAGCCACATATCCCATCCCCTTTTGTATGCAACAAGAATCTCATTTACCAAGTCTTTATGGTTATGAGCTCCTCATTTCCCAGAAAATGATTGCTGACGTTCTTGAAACATATTCATGCTCGTTTCAGGGTTTCTTCAAAATTAGGGTATGTCTGCATCTTTCTAATCTTTGCCAACAAATGCACTTCCTTTACCTTTGCTGGTCTAAGACAATGACATTTGTTTAAGACTTACATAAGTCCTCTTCCAGTTTTATCCATAGCCTTAAGAAATTGCTTCATTATGACTAATTGAATGTGGAGGAAGAAGCACAT
This sequence comes from Vandiemenella viatica, assembly GCA_031002005.1. NCBI lineage: Eukaryota > Metazoa > Arthropoda > Insecta > Orthoptera > Morabidae > Vandiemenella > Vandiemenella viatica. The sequence continues at coordinate 8,616 of JARYHS010009437.1, forward strand.
TTTTACTAGCTACCAGTTTCTTACGCTGGCAGATTTTTTCTATCAGTTTCCACATTCGACGAGGCCTTTCCTTTTCCTTATAACGGGAATTTCTGTCACTACCGGTGGTGGATCTAAGAATTTTCCGAGCCAGGGCTGTAACTATTGCCGCCCTTCAAACACAAATTTGCAGTCAGGGACAGTAAAGAGCTGTTCTTAGATTTCGCAGCACCGCCAAACGAATTTGCCATTTACCGCCCTCTTTAAACATGATTTTACCGCCTGGGGCAAGCGCCGCGGTTTGATCCCCCCTAGATCCCGCACTTGTCACGACTAGGCTTGCCAACTTTTCAGGTATCCACGACACACTAGACATTTGCCCGCGGCGGGAACTGAAAAAAAAGGGGGGGGGGGTTGAAAGCTGTAAATTTATAGGGCAAATTTAAAAAAAAAAAAAAAAAAAATATTACAGTAACAAATACCTCTGCGGAAGAAATCGTATTCCACTGGCTATATGCGATCAAATTTCACAGTGAAAGTAATTTTACAATAAGCGGTGCAGTCATTTTTCCTTGTGCAGCCAAGTTTTAAACTCTTCATTTGAGAACCACTCGTCTCTGGGGAAACAATAAAGTTTCTGTATTTCTTTGGTAACTCTTTATTTATTTGTAACCTACAAATTAATAACACTAATATCGAGAGTGCTGTTGTAACGGCTAGCGTTCTGGCCTCGCATTCGGGAGGACGGCGGTTCGAATCCCCATTCTGGCATCCAGATTTGGGTTTCCCAAATCACTCCAGGCAAATGCCGGGATGCTTCCTTCAAAAGGCCATGTCCGAACTCCTTCCCATTCCTTGCCCCCCACCCTTTCCCGTCTCTAAAGACCTCTGTTAGAGAGACGTTAAGGATAAAAAAATAACACTTTCTTTAATTCTACGCAAAAATAAAAATAAAAACCGAGTACGACGTTCGGCTTCGATATAGTGGAGGTAACTGAAACGATAATCCAATTGTTCCACTACTGACTGCCGCAAACGTCTAAACAAGGAGCGAAAAACTTGAATTACGTTTACCGAATGAGCGAGGCGAGGCGACCATGTTATTTCTTGCACACCTGAGCAACCATCACCAATAATTTTTTAAATTCTTAATAACCGGTAATTTTGTGTTAGAACTGGACACTCCGGTCGAAAACCGAACGGTTGGCAACTCTGGTCACGACTATCCCACTCTCATATGAAACATCGACATTTCATGTAGCATTATTGCTCACGCAGTTCTATGGCAATAATTTTGAGGTCACCACATATCTGCCATTTATGTTCATTGTATTTAATACGCGTGAGCGTATAGCACAAAATTGTAATACCAAGGACGAGACATTGCTTTTGGTAAATCGCATGTACACCAGTCAGATTAATAAATGCATTGTTGTGGAAAAAGAAACATATACCCACGTAATAAAATCAACAGTGACTTGTGTATTGCAAGTAAAATGTAGCAGAAGTTCAAAAGAAGGTACCATTATTTGCATATTAAAACGAATAAAATGCAGAACTCGATGTTGGCTTTTTTTTGTAAATTTCTCTCTATAGAATTTTTTTTACCGGGATGTTAAGATATACATTTCTTCTTCGTGCAACTAGAAAGTGGTGCCTGATAGGTAATCTCTGAATTCCTCATACAAGAGTGCTACAGAAAAACATATTCCCATATCAGAAATATTTTCTTTGTGGAAGAGTGTTATGGTTGATACCGAGAACCTGCGAAACAATGTGGTTAAGATCTAATATCTGTAGTGTATCGAACAGTTTTGTGTTTGCATCTAAGTCGCAGTAGAGATATCTTAAATAACATCCATGGCGGAGCAGAGTCCATTTCTACTTATTGTTCCTCTATGTCTTCTTGTATTTAAGGTGGTTCTCATATTCAGTTCAGAAAGCCAATCCTAACTGTGTGGTGCTGTTTCTGCGTAGTGCTTTCCTCTGTTATGTCCGACAGGACGTCAAGGTTGTTATACTCGTATATGCAATGTAATTTCAGGATGAAGAAAAATGCTGTTTGAAACGTTTGATAGTTCTCTTGTTCAGTGCTACTTTGGAATTCTCATCGGTGTTAGCCACGGTGAGCTTAGACACATTCTTACATCCCCTCACTAGAGCCCCGACCAATATATTTAAATCAAAATATTGAAGCAGGATAATTTTCGGTAACTCGTACATCCAGTTTTTTTTTTAAATTATCAATCAACATGAAATATTATTTAATTCATTTTGTAATACAATTTTTACAAGTAGAACATTTGCAAGATATTGTCAGAACATTCCAAAGTTGAAATACAAGTTGTAACTTTCAGAAATATTTTAATGACCTAAAATGTAGCCTAATAAATTCAGTGATAAAGTACAATTTGATAGTGGTTCTAACTATACCCTCATAACATCAAAAATATTTCATGCGATGTTGTTTTGGTCATTTTCGGTACAATGCTTATCACCGTAAATATAAGTTCTCGTCATTCGAAAAGAAGCTTATTTCAAGTACTGAGGATGATAGTCATAAACCTTATTAGAGAGAATTCCACTGAACAGGTTTCCTTCATTCCCACACTACCGTTTGTAAACAAACTCTTCCTCGCTTGTCAGAAGTTACCTCCTGACCGCGTTGCCTCTGAGCTGCATGTTTTCATGTTGTTCTTCGTTAACACTGCCGGATCTAGAGGGTTGTCAAAATTATTTTGTTGTTATATACAATGTGATTGGCGAATTTTTCAGGTGAGGAAAGAATCTTTTTCTGTACGAGGTACATCAAGTCAAAGATAAAAGTACTTAGTATGTCTGACTTGATATAATAGCACTAGCAGTTGGGCTGATTATTAAATATTGTTTTGTGTGCAGTATGAAAGGTAAGATTATTGTTTTTTTTTTTTAAATTTAGACATAATTGTGAGATAAATTATTAATGTGTACTTATTCAGCGATCATGACCTGTCATTGGTGAACGACGCTGTGAGACGGTAAAGGTGGAAGGAGGGATGAAACAATTTTCACTATAATGACTCAATCCAGATAAATACTAGTGGGACGTCAAACACCGCGTCCGTGCTTTTCTGGAAGAGACCTCGGCCACGTGGCGGGCTTACGTAAAATCAAGATACTAATAAACGACTAATCAAAGATTTTTCCTACCTCCATGCGTTACATCAAGAATTTGTGGTTTTGATAAATATGGGGCCATTCATATTTAATTTAAATACTAGAACGTTAATAAATTTTGTAACTAACTAATTTTATTACTAGGATTTCTAATAAAAGGAATGTACAAATTTCATAGCAAGATGGAGAAATGGGTGGTGGAAGGATGCTAATGCCGTAGCAACAAGATTTAGCCGGCCGATGGCCCTTC
>JARYHS010009438.1:0-13910 GCA_031002005.1 Vandiemenella viatica
TGTGTGATAGTAGAATCGTGTCTGTTGTCGTACACTATGGTTGTTAGATGTCTGTAGCTATGGGGGTGTGGAAGATATGGGGGATGAAAATGGTCGACCTGTGGCAATTTCAAATTTCTGCCAAAGACGCATGTGTCACGGTGTATCACTTTTAAGTGAAAACTATCAATCGCAGATCAACGACGTTTGTGTGTAGTAGTAACACAGTCTCCCATCGATCACAACGTTGGCCGAAATTCGGTAACTGTGGGATTGTGTGAGATATGGTGTTTGAAATTGGTCGATCATGAAAATTTTCGTATTTCATCCAAAGACTTGTGTGTATCCGTAAATTTTACTTTGTTGCCGGAACTTCATAGCGGATAAGACTGGTATTTATGTGTGGTAATAGTATTGAGTCTCCCATCGTGCACTATGGTGGTTAGATGTCTATAGCTGCCAATATGAATTCGTTACATTCACGAACGAAGTCGTGGGTACCAGCTAGTATAATCATAAAATTACAGGTAAAAGACGTAACTAGACTAAATTTTCCTTTTTGTCTTTAGTGAATAAAGCTGGTGCAAAATGGAGGATAGTGATGCACTATTGCAAACTCAATGTAATCATGGTGGGCAATGTTTTCCTTCCCACTGATATCGGGTATCTTGTATCTACTGGTGAGAGCTATATAGTTTACATCCTTGTCTTAACTCGTGGATACTTTTGAGTTTTGATTGATGAAAAGACCCACAAAAATGGCTTTTAATGGAATCCCTGGTATTTATGAAATCAGTTGTCTCGGTATTGCAGTATTAGAGGAAGACTCTACTATTGGGATTGCATTTGCAAAATGCCTCGTTTATCTGTATGCTATTGCATACTATAGAGCTTCATTGCAATAGCACCATGAGAAGTTAGCAAAGATTTTTACAGCATTTAAAGTTACAGTTAGATAAATGCGATTCTTCAAAGAGCAAACTCAAATTTAGGATGCTATACGGTTGATTAGACCATTATGGACTTCTCACAACTGCAAAAAGTATAACAGTTCAGAGATTTCATAGAAATGGTATAATATAATCGTCAGTTTCTGGAAACTTTATTAAGGAGACCAAAGTTGCCAAAAACAAGATGTCCTTTATTCTTTGGGGTCAAGTCAATGAAGGACATTTTAATAAATTTATCCTCTCTTCAGTCCCCTAACTTCAATCAGAAATATTATATATATATATATATATATATATATAAAAAATAGACGTGTGTTTTCCTATATTTCACTTTTCAGCCACCACTACCTAGCACAGATCACTGGTCTTTGTGTGTGGCAGTAGCATGGAGTTTCCTGTCATGCACAACGTTGGCCGAATGTCGATAGCTGTGGGGATGTGGGAGATATGATGGTAAAAAGTGGTTGATGCAGGGCATTTTTGTATTTCGACCAAAGACATGTGTCTCCATATATGTCACTCTGCTGCCACAACTATATAGCATAGACCAATGGTGTTTGTGTGTGGTAGTGGTATCATGTCTCCTATCGTGTATTATGGTGGTTAGCTGTTGGTAGCTATGGGGGTGTGGGAGATATGGTGGTTGAAAGTGGTTAACCTGCAGCACTTTAATATTTCTACCTAAAACGTATGTGTCATGGTGTTTCACTTTTCAGCCAAAACTATTTAGCGCAGATCACTGGTGTTTGTGTGTGGTAGTGGTATCGTGTCTCCTATCGTGTATTATGGTGGTTAGATGTCGGTAGCTATGGGGGTGTGGGAGGTATGGTGGTTGAAAGTGGTTAACCTGCAGCACTTTAATATTTCTACCTAAAACGTATGTGTCATGGTGTTTCACTTTTCAGCCAAAACTATCTAGCGCAGATCATTGGTGTTTGTGTATGGTAGTAGCACAGAGTCACCTGCCGATAACAACGTTGGCCGAATTTCGGTAACTGTGAGAGTGTGGGTTGAAATTGGTCGATCAAGGATATTTTCGTATTTTGACCAAAGACATGTGTGTCCGTATATTTTAGCGCAGATGACTGGCGTTTGTGTGTGGTAATAGCATCGAGTCTCCCATCGTGCACTATGGTGGTTAGATGTCGGTAGCTGTCAATCCAAATTCTTTACAAACACGAACGAAGTTGTGGGTACCAGCTAGTTTATAATAACGATTGATGCCAGAAGGATGTATTGGTGCAGTCCTTACCAAAGATTGTCCAGTGGATGTTGCACCTGCTGCTCGCTTAGTGAAAGTGAAAGAGGATGGAGCATGTTGAAACGGAATTTTCAGTAACTTGTATGGAATGTGAAATAATTTCAACAGTATGTGTACCACCGGTGTTTAACTATATGCAAATATAATTAACTGCTCACTCATATATCGTGTGCTAGATGTTATTTGCCTCGCCTACGTGGCTATGGTTAAACTGGAAGAACCTGGTTTTCAATGAAACTACAAAAAGGAGCAACAAATTGTAATGCATATGGCCTGAGAAGAGTACAGAACACTTGCATCTCCTGTGACCAGAGCAAGATGGACAAACCCTTCATCCCTGAACAAAAAAGTAAGCTCTACAGTAGGAAATGGTCAGTTCGCAACTTGGCGATCACTTGCATATTGCAGGGATTATCAGCCGAATAAAGCAGTACAAGGCATGGAGGGATATAGGATGGGATACTGTGAGCTACATACGTCTGTCGCCAATGTAACAAAGGGGTAAAAATGTCATGCATTTATGGTCAGCCCATAATATATTCTCTCGCTGCTGAATGGTTCTGATGGGACCACTTCCGTTATCCAAACACGGTAACAGACACATGCTTTCATTCCTAGAAGTTCTGACTAAATGCAGTGGCGGCTCTAGAGGTAGTGACACTATGACATGTTACAACCACCTCTAATCAAGAATAAATAAATTTAAAAAATAAATGTAGTACAAGAAAAATAAATATTTATAAATGCGGCATTCTCTACTCTACGATAAAATGACAGCTAGGGAAAATATTGAACTCCATCTGTTGGCCACAGTGAACTGTTTTGCAGCCGTGGAGACAGTTATCAGATGTCACAAATCGCTCATGCGCTCTAGCTTTTTCATGGAAATATTCAAGAGTGGAAGTTTGCTTGTTAGTGGCGAATGGAGACAACTTCGTTCTGTCACACGCTGCATGCAGCTCGATAAAGTTAGTAACACTTTATTGTCTTTGAGTAACACTGTCGGTAGAGAGCAGCAGCAGCTGCCATATTTGTAACATTCAACTAAATATCCCCTAAAGATAATATAAGTTAATAGCTGAACAGTTTTGAACCTGATTTCAGCTTACATCCATTGGATTTGTGTTTTTTATGTGCAGGACTATTTCCATACATTTTCGAAGATTCACTTAAATGTTTCCAGCTTTTGAAGCCTTAGATAGTGGTCAAATTTGTGGTTGAGTTTAAATAAAACACTCTACAAAAAAAGCAAAAGACACTATCGTTTGATACTGAATAAACTTACCACCGACGTCTGTTAGTTTCTTCGTCTGAGAGCTTCCTTGAGTAATCATTTGAAGAGAGATGACCCCTTTTTTTGTGTTTCGGAAAATTATTTGAATTTACTAGTGAGGGCCCACACAAATTAATTTGATCTATATTTCTCGCATGAAGTACCTTTGGCCACGAAGCTACATCAGAAAAACTGTATTCTTTTATTCCATGTATGTTGAAAAACAGCGTGGGTTCTTAGCAAATATGAAGAAGATGCCCTTGGTTTTCGCCGTCCGGGGCCTAATTGTACAGAATCTAAAGAAATATTGACTGTTACTTGGCTATCGGATTCTGATGTAACACCGGTGAGATATGATTCGATATCTGAAGTACTCGTCTTAGAAATTGCTTTCAAGTATTTATTAATAGTCATATTTTTTAATTTGTTCAAAAACTTTGTCTTTTTCAGTTTTTCTTTTACGATTTTCTGAGCCAGGTAGCCTATTTAAAATTATTTCTTTATTTTCAGCCATCATTCATCAAGTGTGGACACTGCTCTATTTCACAGTCAAAATGTTATATTACATTTATAACAAATAAAAAAAAAAATCTGTACACAAACTTAATTAAAAAAAAAATTAGTATATTCCTGAAAGATAAAAATGTTATTCAGACTTACCAAAAATAAAAAATAATATCACGTCACACTTCAGTCGCTAAATAATTGTTTGATAAGGAATAATAATAAAACAATCTTCTTTTTTAAAAAAACTATTTAGCTTTGTCCAAAGTCTTTCAATTACTCACTATGTTACGGCATAGTGCATACTGAACCGTGCCAGTCAATATTTAGATAAACGAATAATGAAATTAATTATGATAATTTCGTTCATTCGATAATGACTTACGAACTACGCATTTCAGAAAATATTTATTGGGATTTCCCCGCAAATAAAACGTCCCAATCGTTCCGCAAGTGTTGCCCGTTAAGCTCATTCACTCGACTGGGGCTTCCCCGACTACGAAATATAAATGGATTTTTAGACGAGACTAAATGGGCGCACGAATGGTACTATTAATCTAGCAACCACGCAAGTATTAAATAAACAATTCTTAGGTAAGTTATTGATAACGTACAGGTTTTTGTTAAATGGTTTTATTTTAATGTTGCTTGTGAACTAACGATTAAGTTGTCTGCGAAGATAGGATAATTCAGGACACTTAATACGAGTTACCATTTCTCGCGTCACTCAATGCGTCTCTTTCGTTCTACTTTAGTTAGTGCGGGATACAACAAAATAACAGGTCGTGTTAGAAAACCTACTCATACTCACTCCTACGAGATAAATTCATGAAAGTTAATACACTAATTTCGTTTGATCGATAGAGATAGGTATTTCAATTATGTGGTTAAGTTAAGGCGGGTTTACACGGTTCACTTTTCGTTAATCACTCAGGATGAATCACTCGCAGTGAAAGTGAAGGTTAATTCACTTTTTGTTTACATCTGTCATCACAAATGAACCATTCCATTCGCTTCAAGATGGCAACAAACAAACTTGTGCGTGTTGGAATGGATTTAATTTTGAGAAACCTCGCCTAAAGAATTAAAGGTATATCGTGAAGAAAGTTAACTGAAAAAATAGATGTTGGATGAGAATTTGATCTTGCAGCGTTGTAGAATGGGTACTGGAAGAAAAAACGGCATTTAAAATATTCTAATGTATAAATCACACAGATTTGCTGTCAAAAAACTCACCACTAATTACAAGATAGGACACTGATGAGAAAATGTCTTCCGCCTAAACTGAAGCTAGAAACTACTCTCACGTTTCTTGCAAGTGATAACTGCTTTACAACATATTCACATAGAAGCACAATTCATACCACATTTGTCTGGTTTTATAACTTTTGTTAATTCACGAGAACACCTGGTTCGGATAGTTTTAATTTTGCGCTTGGCGTCTTCTGTCGTCAAAAGTGGGAGATTCAATTCTTTAATCACGTCCTCTGTTTATATGTTTCAAATTTTTTGTTCTATAAACACTCGTTGTAATGGAAAGAACTTAAAAATAAAAAAAGTATTTCTTCTTTCCATTTAAAAATCACTGTGTTTAAAACAAACAATTGCGACCAATCCAGGAGTAGGTTTCACTTCGATATTTAAACTGTTTACAGGCATCGTTCTTGATGATTCATCTGAGTGAAACGCCGAAAGTGAACGAAAAGTTGAACCCGAGCCAAATTGTTTCATCCATCGTCTTTGATGATCATTTTGGATGATTCTCTGTTTACACAGTTCACTTTCCTTTCACTGCGAGTGGTTCATTCGGAGTGATTACGAAAAGTGAACAGTGTAAACACGCCTTTAGCTGGCGCGAGGTGCACTCTAGACCCCGGCACCCCCCGCACCCCGGACGGCCGCCCGGGTCGCTCCATTCCCTCCATAAATACAGCACTGTCTATATATACTCGGTCACCAATGTTAAAATTTCTAACTTCTAGAACAACTCTCTGAATGATGTTCTACTGCCAACACCACATATAACTCTTTTTGGGGCTCTGAATACTTTGTCTCTATGAGTTGAAATGCCCCAGAATATTATTGCATATTCTTCCACGACTTCATAGTGCAAGACTTTCATTTTCGTTTGCCCTTGTCTGCTAAACTTTCCTACACAACTTTTCCTACAAGTCTGCTGCTTTTTCCCTGTACCTACAGTTGCAGTTACTGTATGTAACACCGGCAACTAGAGCTGTAAAAGTAACGAGAAATTCTGTACCCTTATGTATTCGTTACTAAACCAATCAGTACCCGTTACTTTCAAATCGTTACTCGTTACATTCAGTACAACTGAACGCTAGCACGAAGCATCGCATCGAGTCGTGTCGCATACGGGAGGACTTAGTTCGTACTTGGTAAAGTTTAAGTAAATTGTTTATTTAGTAAAATCAAACACCTGTTTGCATACAAAAAAAAAATTACCTGACCTTTCACCTGACTGTGACATGTCCAGTGATATTTACTAATGACGTTTATTTTTTAAAGTAGCCGACTCAAAACCATGCATAAAAGCCTGATATGATAATGGGATATGTATATAACAAATATTATAATCTCATCAAAGTATTTCGTTTTTAAAAAGTAAGTTTCATCACTGTCTTCCTTTACTGTTTTCATGTATTTTTGTAAATTCTTCGTCTTTTTGTAATAGATTTGTTAAAATAAAAGTTGACATACCATCAAGTCGGGCCCGCAGGCAGAGTGCTACTGACTCCCGCATTATTTATTTCATTTTAAAAATATCAATATTCAAAACATTTAAATCAATAACAAAGGTACAGGACAAACATGCGATTAGATTCAAAATTGTTGTTGCGTCGCGGTTACAACAAACATTCAACATTAAAGCCTTTACCACACTGATCACATGGATCCGGTGGTAATAATACAATAACTAACACCAGACAAAAGGAATAAAGTCATTGTACCGTGTTGTTTGTTTATGGAATTCTGGAACTGCATAAAAGGGCAGAATGCAATCAGTAACAGATATGATAAAAGAGCTGGAATGGGATTCACTGGAAGACAGGAGGAGGGTGAAGAGGATCATGGGAGTGTACAAGGCGTATATTGGTGGTGAGGCATGTAAAGATATTGGTGTAAGAATTTAAAGTAAGGCTTGGAAGGGAATAGATGACCATGACCACAAGCTGGCACTCGATTTCAGGCACAAGTGTGGAGGAAGATTCTTTTTTTTTTTAGGTAAGGGTGTCAGGGATTGGAATAAGTTACCAAGAGAAATTATGAATAATTTATCAAAACCGTTGAAAGAATTTAAAGTTAAATTTTGTAGAGGGCAAATGTAGGTGGATGTAGGAAAGGGAGGAAGATGAGTGTTTAGGTAAATTGCCACCGGAGCGTGCGCTCTATGTCAATTTAATCAAATACGAGGCGCGTCCAGAAAGTAAGTTCCGTTTGGTAATAAAATGAAATTGTACACAGATACAGAAGAAATTTTTATTGCAAAAAATTCTACAACTCTTAAACTACTTTTCCACATAACTGCCGAAATTTTGCAGGCATTTGTCATAGCGTGGCACCAGGTATTGTATACCTTCTTCATAGAAATCTGCCGCCTGTGTCTTCAACCAGTTGGAAACAGTTTCTTTCAGCTCGTCGTCATTGGTGAAGTGATGACCGCCAAGGAAAGACTTGAGATGTAAGAACAGATGAAAGTCTTGTCATCAATCGAGTGAACCAGTTCTTATGTAACCAAAGGTGGACGCCTACTTCGTTCTTCATCATGCACATCACTACGCCCGCCATTGAACTGTCGGACCCATCTTCTCACCATCGAATCACTCATCGCATTTGGTCCGTAAACATCGCAAATTTGCCGATAAATTTCACTTGGTTTTACTTTCCTCGCATTCAAAAACCAAATCACAGACCTGATTTGACAGGCGGCGGGATTTTCAATCAACGCCGACATTTCAAACAAGTACAACAAAGCGTACGTAACTGACAGCGATCTCCAAATGGCGCACGTTCTTCCCCTTGATACACATCGTCTACAGCGCATGTGCGGAACTGCAATCGCAGCGCTGCAGCGGAGATAAATTGAAACGGAACTTACTTTCTGGACGCGCCTCGTATTATAGAACAAAACAAGTGCAGAGCTGTATATCACAAACTATTAGACAACTCTTTTATATTGTAAATTATAAAATAAAATAGAAGGAATCAAATCTTAAATAAACAAATTTCATGAATGTTTGAAATCAATAAACCTCAGTAATGAACGATCAATGAAAAAACACTATTTCAAATTTTCTATTTACAAATTATGCATTGTAAATTTTAATGTTAAACAAAATAAAACTACAAAATTAGTCTTCACGTTGTCAAAATTAGTTACCTGCAGAAGCTGGAACGTGTTCGTATCCATACGACAAATGCGAGTAACGAAATGAATTTGTGAGTAACGATTCGGTACTTCGAGTCAGGCGACGAACCCGTTACTCAGTAACGAATCAGAATCTTTATTGGCATAAACTTGTTAAAGTATGGACAATTGTCAAGTTTAGCCCAACAAGTGGACTACAATACATTACAATTCAAAACCACAACAATCTAATCACTACAAACTTTACAATATACATATGTAAATTCCAAACCATATACGTTAATAGAAACTGCCTAATTATTTAAATCTATTACGGTACATGAGATTTCCAATTAATGCTGTAAAAACCATTTATATCATATAAACATTCTCTAACTAATATATTCTTAATTTTAGCTTTGATTATTCTGTGACAATAATTTTAAGTGCATAGGCACTTCATTGTACAACTTAGTGGAAGTATAGTACCATTTTTTTTGGCAACTGCTATGACTATATTGTCGAATTCTTAAAAGATTTTTATTTCTAGTATGATATGAATGGAAATCTGCATTAATGTAAAACTGTTCTAAATGGCTATGTACATATATGAGTAAATTAAATATATACAGAGAATATAAAGTTAATACACCTAATTCTACAAATAAAGGTTTACAAGAAGTTGTATATGGTACATTACAAATTATCCTAATTGCTCGTTTCTGTTAGATGAATAGTTTTTTACAATAACAACTTGATCCCCAAAGGACAATTCCATAATTTAAAATATTTTGAATTTGAGCATAATAAACTGTAAGCAATATATTTTTATCAACTTTCACGCTAAGTCTCCTTAACATGTATAGGCCTTTGGGCATTTTCTTCATAACAAAGTCAACATGATAATTCCACGACAAATTAAAATCCACCATGATTCCAAGAAATTTCAAATTACTGTTATTTAGAGAATTTAAGTCAATGATACTTCTATTATAACTAAAATGTATGTCAGAAATTTTATCTGTATTAAGTGCTTAATTGTTAGCAGCACACCAGTCTTGTAGTAAAAGGAGACTCGAGTCTAACTTATCCAATGTTCCTACTTTACTTTTACTACATGCTTTAAGCCTCAAATCATCAGCAAATAGAAATCCATCAATACCTCTACCCTCAATATTTATGAGTAAGTCATTGATATATATATATATTAAATAGTATAGGCCCTAGAATGGTGCCTTGAGGCATCCCTTACTCCACCAGCCTACCTTTTGAATATGTTCCATTTTTAAATACAAATTGAGAAATTGAGTTCTATCAGTTACATAAGAAATTAAGAGCTTAACTGAATTTGTATTGAAGCCATAGTGGAACAATTTTTCACTTAATATACTATGGTTTACTGTCTCAAAAGCTTTTGACATATCAAAAGACCTAAAACTAACATAAGAACCTTCCTCAAAATCATCTACCACACTACCAACAAGCTTAAGAACAGTATTACATGTACCTCTCGCAGGCCTGTAGCCATACTGTTTATCTGTAAATAAGCTCAAACGCTCAAAAAATTTAGAAATAGTAGGTACTATTGATATTGGTCTATAATTATTTTCTATCTTCCTGTCACCTTTTTTGTGTATAGGTACCACTTTAATATTTTTAAACTTATACATCGTTGCTTTTACAGCTCTACCCATGGAGGAAGGAATTCCTCCATGGCTCTACCGGCCTATTATTGTCTCTGCTACCGGCAACAGTTCGAACCTATTTGTCACTCCAACAACAAAAGAATTAGAATCTCTCCTCATTCTGTTTACTGTTTTCTCCTTTACCAGTTTTCAATCATCTCTGCTTCTCTCCCTACCTCCGCAGCTGTTTCCTACAGTTTCCTATATAGTACCTATTAGTTCTGCCACTTTCACAATTCACGGACTTTTATCTTAAGGCCATTCAATGTTTCAGGTAAATCAATATCTATAAATGAGAAAATGAGAAAGTTCGGATGTGTGTTTGGATGTACGTCTGCAATCAATCACGCCTTAATAACTCAACATATTTAAATGAAATTTGGCATGAAGTCAGTTAATTGCGTGCGAAGTGCAATAGGATAGATTTTATCCCACAAAAACTCATAGTTCTTTTAGAAATTGCGTTAATATCGATTCGGAAGCAACAAAGAGTTTCCTACTTCGTAGATAGCCGTGACACGTTTACTCTTTGCTTTTTACGTAAATCACAAACACTACTTACCTTTTTACATATGCAAGTTTGTGTTTAGTTTAAAAGCCATAAAACTGACGCACTTGAAGAATAATAGTTTGGAAGCAGGAAATACAAATCTGTACTTAACCTTAAATTAAAAAAAGACAGGTAGGTACTGTTATCAAGTTCGCAAAGAGATATTTTCATTTTGCGTACATAAAATAGTATGGACATATCAAATATTACACCATAATTTCGTTCATAATATATGCGTTATAATAAATATAAAAAATCAAAGCTTGGAACAAAAAGTAAAATGCTATGAGTATACCAGCACGAAAGTTGGTTCACTAAAAGTGCAAAATGGTCGTGCCCCAAATGTCATATTTATAAAAATGTAAAGGATTCCATTCTATCTCGGTTTAAGTTATTTCTTGTTTCTTTTTTGTTACTAAACAGTCTGTGTATTACAAATTTTTTTGCCGAAATTTAAAACATAACTAACCCTTTATATTTTTTGTTCAGAATTTTTGTACGAATAGTACTGCTTTTTATTTACTGTTCAATATTCTGCAAATTTCTATCGAATACTACACTTAAAACGAATTTATTCAATGGGCTAATGTATAAACTTATGGTTTCATGAAGTAACACTGAAAGTCGTTTACAACACAATACACCTCATTTGCACGGAACATATGAAAGCTGCTTACTTATTACTAATAGTAACTAAATTCCTTCTACCATCTGCTGTAGCAAAAAACATTCTGGTCCAGGCAGCATTTCAAACAAACCACTATTTCTGCTAATACTGCCGCTACAAAATCAAAGGATACGAACACATCTCAACACATTAAATGCTCTGGAACTACATTTCGAGTAGTAACAGAATATTCTATATTAAAATTCCTAATTAGTATATCATAAATTACTATCACAATTAATTTCATTATACACCTTACTAAATCACGAGCAAAAAAAAAAGTCACTTTTTCGCGATGTACATTTGACCAGCAATATTAACGATCGTAAAGAATTGTGGACTTTCCGTTGTACACTGTAAGTTAAAAGCATTTTAGTATACATTTTTTAATTACGTTACCTCAATAACTGTCATGAAGCTGACGACATAGTTCATGCGGCTGAATGTAGTTTTAGACGTATTCAGTATTTAATTTACTGCGTTAATAATAAGTCAAGTTTATTTCGCTATTCATGACGTCACTAACATACAATATAGTGAATGTATTAATGTGCGAGTGATAGAAGCTTTGATTTTCTAGCAGTAATTTTAAAACGCAGCCTGGGCCAGAACGAGAACTGAAACGTTATTAGTTATTAAGCTTCTTTCATGAGCGCCATTTTAGTGACATCATGTATCGCTTTTACACCGATATTGTATGAAAAGATCGATAGTAAGCTTCGACGATTTAGCAGAACTATGCGGCGTTGCCCGAAGTAATGTTTTTTAAATTTATCAATGTTTTATTCAGATAGTGGAGTGGCGGACAAGCGGCGCCGGTAGTCATTCAATTCTGTTTGCAGAATGAGAAACCAAATATGAAGAAACAATCTATTACTACTTTAATATTGAAATTTATATTTTAGCGCAGAATTAATGGATCGAAACGAATTAACTATAGTAAACTGGTCTATAGGCAATTCAGTTGTTTCGAGAGATAGAGAAACCATTACCGCAATACCACTGATTATCTATCTATACTATTATAAATCTGTAAGCAAGCTGCGTTTGTAGTGAGGCTTGATCTCTAATAACGCAAAAACTACCTGCATCAATTTGCGTGGTGTTTCCAAATTTTTTAAAGCTAATGTTGCTGATCAACATCTGCAGAAGTAGCTACCGACTAATATGTACCATGGGAAGAAGCAAGTCAGTAAAAAACTTCAGAAATGTGAAACTGTAGACCACAGATAATTATACACATTCAGACGGTCACTCCTTTCGTAAAGAGACCTGACAAAATTTAGGATTTTCTTTTTTTTTTAACTTCTGCGATTCATTTTTCTGGACCTGCAGTACTTCAAAATAAAAAGAATACGTGAATCAAGTATAATCAGCATTTACTTGAATCGTAACAGGTCTGTTGAATTACGAAAAAGTTGTAATTACTAATACTGAAGACAGTATTGTCTCTGGTAGACTGGTATACAGATTGTCTCTGGAATAAAACATTGCTACGTGAATTCTGTACAATACAGCCAACCAACTTAATACGAAATTCACTTTTTTCTCGAAGAGCGATGTCTGAAAAACAGCTATTCATAAATATCAGCAAGTAATAAAACATACTTCTTTCATAATGACTTGTGCGGAATTGCACATATTTGGAAGTACTTTATTCGATTAATATGTCTCGTGGCTATAACGTGCCGAAAATTCAGGTACATGCGACTCAAATAATTACATAGAAAATACGGATATATTGAAAGAAACTCAAATAAAAAAATTTCATATCCTAATGCTACACCGCGTAAATTATAAAGCTAAAAGAATCGTCCCTTTGGCCTATAACAAAGCATATCAGCTGTCATCACTGTCCAGGTTGCATTTCAATCGATTTACAACTTGCGATAATTTTGCCACTCAGATATAATTACTTGAGTTACATGCACATTAGTACATATACTGTACCGTGATCCATTTTGACATTTTTGAATTAATTATATCTGACTGAAATAATGACAATAATGATACGACGATTTGAAACCAAGATTAACTCCAATTCACGTAAATTTCTATTTTAAAGCAGGAATAATTGATGGTGTATCAACATAAAATAAAAACCAATATCCAAACAGCAAAAAATAAATAAATCAGAAAAAATTGAGATGCTGTGATTATTGGTAATGAATTTTTATTTCAAATATAACTAGGAATCGTAAAATTCTATTCTACACCGCGTAAATTTTAAAACTAAACCCGTTATGCCTGATGCTAAACAAAACGAGTCAATTGTCATCTGGTCCAGGCTGTTGTTTTGCCAGGTACTTACATGCGACTGAAATAATTACATAGAAAATACGGCTATATTGAAAGAAACTTAAATTAAAAATGTTTCATATCCTAATGCTACACCGCGTAGATTATAAAGCTGCAGGCATCGTCTCTTAGGCCTATAACAAAGCATCATATCAGCTGTCAGGTTGCATTTCAAGCGATTCACAACTTGCGATAATGTTGCCACTCAGAAATAATTGTTTCAGTTACATGCACGTTACTACATAAACTGTACCATGATCACATCTCGACATTTTTGGATTAATTATATCTGACTGAAATAATGACAGTAATGATACGACGATTTGAAATCAAGAGTAGCTCCAATTCACGTAAATTTCTATTTTAAAGCAGGAATA
>JARYHS010009441.1:0-66994 GCA_031002005.1 Vandiemenella viatica
TCCGCTGTATTTCTATGGGAGGCAGCTATTGCAAAACCAGTTGCTATGTTGAGGTTATCCAGTGGAGTACAACTCATACATCCCATCATCTTCCTAAAAGTCTCACTGTGGCTTATATTCACTTTCCTAATGTGGAATAATATAGACCCCACTGGAAGGCATATTCAACACTAGAAAAGCATAGCACTTGAGCAGTGGTTTTCAGAACTATTGGTTTGGCACTGCACTGGCTGTTTTCCAATTTTCTCAGGCTGTTATTTCTGGTGACAACTTTGTGGTGGGCCTTTCTGCATTTGAGCTTATATGTTAAGGAATGATGGAGTATCACTCCCAGGTAGGTTGGCTTTTCTGCATATTCAAGACTGAATACATTCTGGTTTATTTCTAATTTCTGCTTCTCCTGTTGGGAGTGATGATGAAAGGCTTTAACTTGGATTTTTGTTGGTTTTGGTATGAGGAAGTTCTTAGTAGAATATTCAGTTATAATGTTCAGCACTGACTCCAGTTTCTGTTCCACTTCCTTAAAGTTTTTTCCCTTGTGATGTAATACCAAGGTGATCTTGTAAGCACTTTAGAAAGGGGGGGGGGGAAGCTAACTCTTCAGTAACAGATAGTTTCGTTGCTTGTATAGGTTAGGAGAGTGAGGCTTTATATAGCATGCAGATACTATGACCAAACAGACTAAATAAACCCTTTTAGGAGCAGTAAAGGTATTCAAAAGTTAATAAAAGACCTAAATAAACTTCCTATAACAGTAAGAAAACATTATCTTGGTAGGGAATAGGTTAATTCCCATAAATTCAATTTCCAAACAATAAACTTTGCTATAGGTTAATTTCACCATTTCTAAACCAATTTAAATGCAGTAAAGACTGCCAGTATTTAATAAAAGCCGTATAGAAACTTTGTATAAAAGTAAACAAACTCTAAATCAACTGAAAATAAAATAATTAATAATAATTCAGTTTTGAAACAATGAGCTTCTACTAGCGGAGTATTTCGTCATTTCTAAACCGATTTAAGAGCAATAAAGTGGATCACCATTTAATAAAAACACTAAATTAACTTTCTATAATGATATAAAAACTTTCTACTAACCTGAAAGGTGATAATCCATAATAATTCAGTTCACCAAACAATAGATTTCTGATATTTGGTATTTCACTATTTCTGCACACTTTTAAATGAAATAAAGTAGTTTTAAAGAAATAATAAATCAATTAAAATATAAATTCACTAAAATTCTGTAGTTTCTGGCCGTGTAAATAATTTAAATCAATTTTTAACACTTCGTTAGATGCACTTCACTTTTAGCATTTTTTATCACAGAATCCTAGAAAGCTTTCGGAATAAAAAGTAGATTTCCTGAAAGACCTCAAAATCTAATATCACATATATTAATTTCAAGTCATTCCATACAGTCCAACCGATTCTATAAAGATTTTAGAAATTATTTCATCATGTTGCCATATGACAAGTTTAGGAATTTATTACAGCCAATCGAAGTAAGATACAGAGATGAGACAACTTTTAGAATACCTAATTTAACCCAGAGAATATTTTGGTAATTTTACATTTTCGATAAATGTAATAGAGGTAAAGTTATTAAATTAAAACATACATAGCATTTTTGTAAATCTTGTCAAAGCTGTAATTCCACTATCCGGGCATCAATCTTAATAAAAGTTACACCAGTAAACTCAGGAATTTTGGGAGAACACGTTGATAATAATAATATTTAGATAAATTGCGATTCAGCTGAAATGACGAAATATTGCAAGTTCAAAGAGAGTAGTAATTCCCCTGAGCAGAAAGTAGGTCGCCTCATACGCGTAGGATAAAATAGATCTTTATAACTAAATGCTTAAAGTTACTCACTGCATATCCACTGTTTCTCTATTTAAAAAAGTATAAACACTGTCAGCCTTTAATTTCCGTATATCTGTTTGGTTACAGAGTTAGCTTAGGTCTAATTTTTCTAAGTGGTAGCAGAAAGCTGCGTTTTGGCTGTGACGTCATAGAACCTATATAATCTGGTGCGCATTTGAACGGCCATCTTTATTCGTTTGAGAGCTGAGCAGTAATGTGCGTATAGTCTGTGTAAGGGTCTGTGCGGTTGGGAGGAAGGAGGTTAAGCAGAGGCTACCGAGTTGGCCATCTTGTGACTTCAGTGTATGGCGGGTTTCTTTTGTAACATGAACTGGTAAATTTCCATCCTTCTGTAGGGGACTAAGAGTACTTATATATCATCTGTGGACTCTATTTTTAATTAGATTGTAGTTACATTGTAGTAAGAGAGATTAATAAACCATTAAACATGTTTGTTTACGTGATTTAATCCACAACATTTTATGGTGCTGAAACCCGGGATAGGAAGTGAAGCTGCTATATGATAATAGGAGTTTAATACAAAGCATGACTTCAATACACTATTATGTCTTCACTACAAAGAAATATTTAGAAAGGAAATAAACCGAATGGCAGCTTCCATTCTGTCAACTATTCCACGTAACTTTTAGATGCTATTGCAAGTTTAGTATAGGGTTAATAAGCACAATTAATAATTTAGTTACAGTGTGATCTGCATTTCTTACAAAACACCACCAGTGCCATCTTGTGAATATCTGAAAAACTTTTAGGACATCAACAAAGTAAACATCTGTTCACAATGTCTAAAGATGCTCAGATATGTAATTTGGAATGCAAATGGGTGACAGAAAGATGTTTAATCACTAAATTCAGTTCTGTAATTTTTGATGAGACATCTGAAGATGACTATGAATATAATTTTACATAACTTCAAGAAGCATTACGTATTCTGACAATCCTTTATGACAAAATATATGACTTTTAGGGTGATAAAAAATACTACGAGGTTGTCATACAATGTGAAGAGTATGTGGGAATCGATAAGAGAACAATTCTTTAGGCCAGACAAAAGGCTGCAGAAGAACTGAATGTTTTACCAGCCATATCTGAGAAACCTGCTCCAATTCAATCAGTGACAGCAACATCAATTACTCACACTGTCAAGTTACCAGCCAATTGAGCCAATTGGTGATGTAGATAAGTGGTTAAGATTCTGGGAACAATTTCAGTCCTCTGTAGATAGCGACCTGTCAGTCTCTAAAACCGACAAACATGTTTTCCTCTGTTGCTAATTAGAAGGTGAGCCTAAGAACTTAGCCCATGGAATTCTAATAACCTCTTACACCTATGAGAAAACAAAAAGTATTATTGTTTCACACTACAGGAGCTAGAATTGTATTATACAAGCCCATGTATATTACCTCGAAGGACTAAAGCCTGTTGTCAGGTTCTTTGGTGGTTTAATTAATATAGCAATTAAGTATTCCACAAGGTATTCCAGTTTAGACTTTGTTTATTTTCACCAAACAACATCAACGATATTGATTACATGCAAAGATACAATCCAGAGATACTACTGATGCAGATCTTGGCACTTGCAAAGTGAATCTGTAGAAAACTAACTAACTGACCTGCTGATTTCTTTATATACGTAGGTTCTATCAAAATTTCCCGAACACTTCAAAAGCTTCCGTGAGATATTTCTCGAACATTAACAATTACTCAAACAATTAAACATATTAAAAACAATCTGAATTAATACATAATCACTTAAAATCATTACAAAATGGTCAGAAATGGAAATCAGAGACATGGAAATTAGAGATACTTAAACACAAAATTATTTACAGAAATCATTTTAAAACTGTAGAAAATTGTCCTGTAGACATCATAACTTGCATTATTACTTGGAATTACAAACATTTAAGCAATTCTCTTGCACAATTCGGTTCTTAAACATATTAAATGGTCTTTAAATAATTTATTTTCATAAAATAAAGTCTATATACACTGATTTACAAGAAATTGCAAAACAAACATACCAGATCATATTCAAGCAAACTTTAGCTCCTATAAATACTTCATTAAATACAATTCTACTTAAAGTTCAGGTATGAGGGCTCTTACAACCCCTCCCCAGGATTCACTTAATTTTACACAGTTAAAATTGATTGAATCTGTCATGAATCTAAGCAGGTTGTATGTACACTTAATGCCAACACAAACAGGTTACCATCAATCAACCATAATGACTTTTACAATTATACAAATGTACATATACAATCCTTCATTACATACATCATGAAACTGATTCTGGTTACAATAATTGTGTTTTTACAGGTTTGGCCATAAACGATGAGATTAGTAGTTCAGATAATAAGATAAAAAGTGTTTGGAACATTATTAAAAGAGAAACAACTGTATCATCCCTTGAATATAAACCTATATCTATAAGCATTAATGATAAACTTGTAAATGACCCCTCGTATGTAGGAAGTGCTTTCAATAAATACTTCTTAACAGTTGCTGAAAAAATAAAAGGAAAATGTATTGGGAATATGGATGCTATTGCAATACTTAAATCCTTGTCACCAAAAGCAGCACCTATGTCTCTATTTCCCACCAGTAAAAATGAAATTGAAAAAATTATTAAATCCCTCAAAAATAAAAATTCATTTGGTTATGATGAGGTTTCAACCCATGTAATGAAACAATGTAAAACCAGCATTAGTAGAGTTATTAGTCACATTTGTAATAGTTCTTTTGAAGAAAGTATCTTCCCTGACTCACTCAAGAAGTGAATAATCAAACCGCTTTATAAAAAGGGTGATACCACAAAGATTGAGAATTACAGACCAATATCACTTCTACCAGCATTTTCAAAAATCTTTGAAAAAGCAATGTACAGAAGGGTGTATGCACATCTACAAAAGAATGACCTACTCAGTAAAGTACAGTTTGGTTTTAGACAAGGCGTTTCAACAGATTCAGCAATTTTTGCTTTTGTAAACAATATACTGGAATCAATGCATAAAAAACTAAATTCCCTAGGTATATTCTGTGATCTTGCTAAGGCTTTTGACTGTGTTGATCATGATATTCTACTAGGTAAATTAGATCACTATGGAGTTAGTGGTAAGCCAGGACTTTGGTTTAAATCATACCTGGAAAATAGAAAGCAATGTGTATCACTGAAAGATGCTAATACAGGAGATGTTATCAACTCAGAATGGGGTATAGTTAAATGTGGTGTGCCTCAGGGTTCAATTCTTGGCCCTCTGCTGTTCTTAATCTATATAAATGATCTTCCACATATACTAGGTGATAATGAACACATAGTGCTCTTTGCAGATGATACTAGCATATCGTTGAAAGATCCATCAGCACAAAACCTCGAAAACATAGCAAATGATGCTATAAAGAAAATTAACAGGTGGTTTAATGCCAACAAACTAATACTTAATGTAGAAAAGACACAGTTACTTCAGTTTGTTACAAAAAATAAAACAAAGGACAGCTATAATGTGATATCAGAAGGGAAAACAATCAATGAAAGCAGTTTCACAAGATTCCTGGGTGTATATATAGATAACAAACTGAACTGGAAACAACATATTCAACAACTTCTTAAAAAACTGAATTCTGCAACATTCTCACTGAGGGTAATATCTAGAATAGCTAATATAGAAACCAGGAAGTTAGTATATTTTGCATATTTTCATTCCCTGCTCACTTATGGCATCTCATTTTGGGGAAACTCGTCACAAGCACAAAGGGTATTTAAATTACAAAAGCGTGCTATAAGAACTATTTGTGGAGCAAACCCATGGACGTCGTGCAGAAATCTGTTTAAAAACCTGGGTGTTCTAACCATGCCAGCACACTATGTATACTCTGTATTATCATTTGTAGTGGAAAATCCGGAACACTTCAATCTTAATGCTGACATACATAGCCATAATACTAGGAATAAATATAATATTCACAAGGATTACAAATCACTGTCAATTGTACAGAGAGGGTTAACATTTACTGGAGCTTCCTTATTCAATGTCTTACCAACAGAAATTAAATGTTACCTACAAAAACCCAACTACTTTAAGTCCAAACTGAAAGAGTTTCTGCTTCAGAACCCATTTTACTCTGTGAAAGAATTTTCTTCTTGGAATTTGGTAACTAAGAATGACTGATAAAATAGTATATATGGTGTATGGAAGGGGAAGGTGACAGAGTTGTCCACAATTACTAAAATGATATATGGTTTTTCTTTCTGTTGAAACTTTTGAGAATTTAAGTAATTATTGTGTTTACAAAATTCCACTCATATATAGTAACTAACATGGGATAGCATGCATTCAAAAACTGCTGTGAAAAATTATCATACTAACAGGTTGTTAAGTAATTGACTGCTTATGAGTTGTTGGTAATATAATTGATATTGTTAATAAGTGTGTGTACTGTTCCACATAAATAGCAACTAACATGATATAATATGTAGTCGCAAATTACAGTGAAACTTATCATGGTTACTGGTTGTAAGAAAATAACTGATTATTAGATGCTGGTAACAAGTGTATACACTGTTCCACATAATAAGTATTAATTAACTCGGGATTGTATTTGTAGATAACAGGAGATATTGGTTATACTAATGGGTTGTAGCTAACTTGTTGTCAATATATAATAACATTATCAATTATATAGTAATATTGACATTACAAATAAGTGTATGTACTGTTCCACATCCCCGAGATTATTCTCACATGGGATCAAAGTGAACATATCTATCTATCTATCTATCTATCAGATCCAATCATTTTTTCAGTTACTGTTTTACACAACAAACATTCAATGCCATCACCTTGAGTTACAAATATTTTTTCACTTCAACTTACACACTTGATGTCTGCTTGTTAATGACAACAGTCTGTTTACATTTTACAGCTGATAATTTGTCACCACAATGTAACAAGTCACAACATCATGAAAACACCAAAAGTCTTTAGACAAAACTGTTACAAATCGTTTTGTACACTGAAATTCTTACATCTTAACATATCATTTTATCTACCTTTGAACTTTAGTACTATCACAAACTATCTATATACATTAACTGACAATTTTATTTACAAAAATTAGATATTTACAGTTGGTGACCCCTCCCCAAACCATAAGTGGGTTCCAGGATTTCTCTGGAAACCCAAAACCATGTATACCACTTTTTCCTAACCTTCCAAATTTCTTCTTCCTTTGAATCCACATCTAATACTACATTTGTATATACACAGAGCTGCACTATATACAGACAGATACACCAACTTTGAATCATCTCAAACAACAGACTTTGGTATAGCCATAAAACAGCTGAGATACAAAATTGTTCTGTTTGTCCTTTAACAACAATGTTGCTGACTCAACTGGTAATACAAATTTACTATTATCACTACTGTAGTTTAGTCTGTCATTAATTTCAACTCCATTATCTGATTACTACCTATACTTGACAAACTATTTAAATCATTACCTACAACAGTTTTAACATCTGGCTTAATGGCTTCTGTCACAACATAAGTATTTTTCTCAGCTACTATCACTTTACAATTATCTCCTACCTCAAAGATTGTACTAAACATTGTCACCTAAATCACATTCTACACATTTTTCCAAATCAGAAACTGGTTCAGATAAATCCTTACTCTCACCCATTTATTCAATACCATTATCTACACCAAATAAAGAGCTAAATAATGTATCATCTAGGTCAAAATTAGGACATATTTCCAACTTAGGGATTGGTACATACAGCTTGTCAATCTCTCTCTCTTCAGTAGAAAAACATTCTAACTCACAATTCTCCTCCTCAAGTATGTCTTCTTCTATCGGCACCACCATATCACCCTTCTCCTCAAGATATCTAAGAAACTCTCGATTTCCGCAATATTACAAATTTTCTCCCCACTTTTATAAGCAAGCATAGTCCCAACTAGGCCATGCTGGATCCCCCACTAGTTTCAGATGGCCATACGGTACTATGTACTATAAATTCTGCATTATTTTTGATAATTAACCTGTGACCATTCCGTAAATCATCTACATGGAAATTATTACTTTCACACATTGACCTGAGTGATACGGTACTATGGTGGTCCCCTTTCTGCTCTATCCTATCATCAACTTTAGCCTCATCAACTTCATTAATTACATCCCTCATTACTATAACCCTATCATGAAATCTACTTGCTGCTACCTCCACCAAGCTACCTATCACTATGGGGCTATTTTCTACATTAGATTTAGCAACTTTCTCATCACATCCTGAATTTACAACTTTGTCACAGTCTGGAGATGTTACTAAAGAAACATTACAATCAGAAACTACTTGTTTACAGTTAAATCAACTACTTGGCCATCTTCAGGAATGATTTCAATCTCTTGGTCAATTTATTATTATTATTAGAGCCACCACTAACCAAATTTTTAGTAACTTTTGACCCACCAGTATTTCTATCTATAGCATTTACTTCATGGGAAACAGTACCTGGACCAAAACTCTTACCCATTTCTTCTAAACCATCATCTACATCAAATAAAGAGCCAAGCATTGTGTCATCTAAGTCAAATTCAGGACTTTTTCTCAACTCTTCTCCTTCTCCCTTGGTTCAATGGAAAAACACCCTACCTCCTGACTCTCCTCCTTATATAAATCATCTACTGACACTATAGTATCATCCTCATCTTCAAGATATTTAAGAAATTCGTTAATCTTAGCTTTTTTAAAAACCTTCTTCCCACCAAAAGAACCAGACATAGTCCCAATAATGTCATTTTGTGGCCCCCAAGTTTCTGCTAGATAGATAGATATGTTCACTTTGATCCCATGTGAGAATAATCCCGGGGATGTGGAACAGTACATACATTTATTTTTAATGTCAATACTACTATATAATTTATAATATTATTATATATTGACAAGTTATCAACAACCCATTAGTATAACCAATATCTCCTGTAATCTACACATACAATCCCGAGTTAATTAATATTTATTATGTGGAACAGTGTATACACTTGTTACCAGCATCTAATAACCAGTTATTTTCTTACCAACCAGTTACCATGATAAGTTTCACTGTAATTTGTGACTACATATTATATTATGTTAGTTGCTATTTATGTGGAACAGTACACACACCTATTAGCAATATCAATTATATTACCAACAACTCATAAGCAGTCAATTACTTAAAAACCTGTTAGTATGATAATTTTTCACAGCAGTTTTTGAGTGCATGCTACTATCCCATGTTAGTTACTATATATGAGTGAAATTTTGTAAACAGTGTAATTAGTTCATTTGTCAAAAGTTTCAACAGAAAGAAAAACCATATATCATTTTAGTAATTGTGGATAATTTTATCACCTTCCCCTTCCATACACCATATATACTACTTTATCAGTAATTCTTAGTTACCAAATTCCAAGAAGATAATTCATTCACAGAATAAAATGGGTTCTGAAGCAGAAAACTCTTTCAGTTGGACTTAAAGTAGTTGGGTTTTTGTAGATAACATTTAATTTCTGTTGGTAATACATTGAATAGGGGAGCTCCAGTAAATGTTAAACCTTTCTGTACAATTGACAGTGATTTGTAATCCTTGTGAATATTATATTTATTTCTAGTATTATGGCTATGTATGTCAGCATTAAGATTAAAGTGCTCAGGATTTTCCACTACAAATGATAGTACGGAGTATACATACGGTGTTGGCATTGTTAGTACACCCAAGTTTTTAAATAGATTTCTGCACGACTTCTGTGGGCTTGCTCCACAAATAGTTCTTAAAGCACGCTTTTGCAATTTAAATACCCTCTGTGCTTGTGACAAGTTTCCCCAGAATGAGATTCCATAAGTGAGCAGGGAATGAAAATATGCAAGAATTTTCTGGTTTATATATTAGCTATTCTAGATATTACCCTCAGTGAAAATGTTGCAGAATTCAGTTTTTTAAGAAGTTGTTGAATATGTTGTTTCCAGTTCAGTTTGTTATCTATATATACACCCAGGAATCTTGTGAAACTGCTTTCATTGATTGTTTTCCCTTCTGATATCACATTATAGCTGTCCTTTGTTTTATTTTTTGTAACAAACTGAAGTAACTGTGTCTTTTCTACATTAAGTATTAGTTTGTTGGCATTAAACCACCAGTTAATTTTCTTTATAGCATCATTTGCTATGTTTTCGAGGTTTTGTGCTGATGGGTCTTTCAACGATAGGCTAGTATCATCTGCAAAGAACACCACGTATTCATTATCACCTAGTATATGTGGGAGATCATTTATATAGATTAAGAACAGCAGAGGGCCAATAATTGATCGCTGAGGCACACCACATTTAATTCTGAGTTTATAACATCTCCTGTATTAGCATCTTTCAGTGATACACATTGCTTTCTATTTTCCAGGTATGATTTAAACCAAATTCCTGGCTTACCACTAACTCCATAGTGGTCTAATTTACCTAGTGGAATCTCATGATCAACACAGTCAAAAGCCTTAGCAAGATCATAGAATATACCTAGGGAATTTAATTTTTATGCATTGATTCCAGTATGTTGTTTACAAAAGCAAAAATTGGTGAATCTGTTGAAACGCCTTGTCTAAAACCAAACTGTACTTTACTGAGTAGGTCATTCTTTCGTAGATGTGCATACAGCCTTCTGTACATTGCTTTTTAAAAGATTTTTGAAAATGCTGGTAGAAGTGATATTGGTCTGTAATTCTCAATCTTTGACGTGTCAACCTTTTTATAAAGCGGTTTGATTATTGAATTCTTGAGTGAGTCAGTTAAGATACCTTCTTCGAAAGAACTGTTGCAAATATGACTAATAACTCTACTAATGCTGGTGTTACATTGTTTCACTACATGGGTTGAAACCTCATCATAACCAAATGACTTTTTATTTTTGAGGGATTTAATAATTTTTTCAATTTTGACTGGTGGGAAACAGAGACATAAGTGCTGTTTTTGGTGACAAGGATTTAAGTATTGCTATGGCGTCCATATTCCCAATATATTTTCCTTTTATTTTTTCAGCAACTGTTAAGAAGTAGTTATTGAAAGCACTTCCTACATAAGAGGGGTCATTTACAAGTTTATCATTAATGCTTGTAGATATAGGTTTATGTTCAAGGGATGATACAGGTGTTTCTCTTTTAATAATGTTCCAAACACTTTTAATCTTATTATCTGAGCTACTGATCTCATCGTTTATGGCCAAACGTTTAGCTTCTTTTATTACTTTGGTTAAAATTCTACAGTAAGTTTTGTAATGTTGTCTGAGAAGCATATTATCAGTATTCCTAACTTTTATATACAATTCTCTTTTATGTCTGCAAGATGTTTTAATACCAACTGTAACCCAATTTTTGTTTACTCGTTTTTGACCAATTGGAGCTAGTTTTGTAGGGAGACACCTTTCGTAAATTTCCAAAAACCTTTGGTGAAAGTAATTGAATTTATTGTTTACCCCTATTAATTTATAAACAGTGCTCCAGTCCTCATTGAGAAGTTCATCGTTTAATGTTTTTATTGAATTGTGTTTTAATGGCCTAACTTTGACAAATCCTTTCTTTTTGTTATTTTCATTTCCCACAACATCCAAAGTAATCTTTAGAGCATTATGGTCTGACAAACCATTTTCCACCGGAACTGTTGCATGTATTTCTAATTTATTGTGCTCTACAAAAATGTTATCAATAATGGTACTACTATCATTTTGTATTCTAGTTGGGAAATTTACAGTTTGATAGAGACTGAATGATTATCTGAGCTACTGATCTCATCGTTTATGGCCAAACGTTTAGCTTCTTTTATTACTTTGGTTAAAATTCTACAGTAAGCATTCCTAGAAGATAACATTCAAAATCTTATTCTATACAGTATTTACTTACATCTAATGATTTTGTCACAGTATTTTCTCTAACATATATTGCTGAACCCCCCATTCTCATCTCTGACCTGCAAAAACATGAACCTAATCTATATCCAATAAAAGGGAGGAGACATATTTCAGAATTCTTCAGATGATGTTCTGTCAGACATGCCAAACTGTCTTGTGAACTATGAATTCAGCATTGTTTTTAGTAATCAAACAATTACCATCCCGCAGGTCTTCAACATAAAATTCATTATTCTCATCTACTGAAATGATTGAGAAGCCACACTCGTCATGATTAGGAACAATTTCTATCTCTTGAATCACCCTGTTCCTGCAATCAAAGTATACTGCTTCCTCAGTAACATTTATATTTGACTTTCTGTTAATTTCAGAAAATTCTGTATTCAAATAACTACTTACTCGTAATACCAAGGATTCTAGAACTGTTTGCAAATTCTGACTATCAGCTATATTCAATTAGTTATGAAATCAATTTTATAAGAAAACTTGAGGTGATCGAAATTTTTCCAATCTGCCACAAAATAGGCCTAACATGCAACAGCAAATATTTGAATATTCAGTACTTACAGTTCGCCGTCAGTTTTGTATCACTAAAATACCTTTCAATATCCTTATATTTCACCTAGCAGGTCTTTTTCACTACTAAACACCACTTTTTTTTTTTTTACTTATTAAAACACTTAACCAAACGTTTCATACACAGAAAACTGCACTGCTTGAAGATGTCTGTCTCCTAATTACCCAGTTTCGAAGAAAGATGGTATCCTGAGGCAGAAGAAAATGCGCTTGCTGTCGGAAAATTACTGCCGATTCCAGACGCCGATGGAAAATCTCCGATGAGTACTGCGTTATCAACTCGTTGTACTCAGTTTCAAGTTGTCGCCGAATAATTCACTCGTAGTACATCCGCCGTCGATTCCTGGTGCCGAACAGTATTTTTACACGTCATAATTTTCCGAAGATTTGGTTCGATTATTGCCGATCCACTGCAGATTCTTTTAGAAGATTAATATCCCACAGATGTTTAATGATTTCTCGTCCTGTCACGGTCGCCATTTCATGTCTTCGTGGTTTAATTAAAATAGTAATTAATTAAGTAGTCCACCATAAATTTCAATTTAACATCTGTTTATTTTGAAAACAACGTCAGGGATATTGTTTACATGCAAAGATACAATCCAGAGATACTGCTGACGCAGTTCTTGGCACTTACAAAGTGAATCTGTGTAAAACTAACTAACTGTCCTGCTGATTTCTTTATACAGGTTCTATCGAAATTTCCCAAACACTTTAAAAGCTTCCGCGAGATATATCTCGAACATTAACAATTACTCAAACAATTAAACATATTAAAAACAATCTGAATTAATACATAATTACTTAACATCATTACAAAATGGTCAGAAATGTAATTTAGAGATACTTAAACAAAAAATTATTTACAGAAATCATTTTAAACTGTAGAAAATTGTCCTGTAGACATCATAACTTGCATTATTACTTGGAATTACAAACATTTAAGCAATTCTCTTGCACAATTCGGTTCTTAAACATATTAAATGGCCTTTAAATAATTTCTTTTCATAAAATAAAGTCTATATACACTGATTTACAAGAAATTGCAAAACAAACATACCAGATCATATTCAAGCAAACTTTAGCTCCTATAAATACTTCATTAAATACAATTCTACTTAAAGTTCAGGTATGAGGGCTGTTACACTGTGTTACATACATCCTCTGAGTCACATACATTGAATGTCATGAAAGAATTCAAGCCTTGTGGGCCTTGGGAAGAAAGATAGACAACTACGGGAGAATGTAAGCACCGAAGATTTTACGTATCTACCCTGTAGACATCATCCGATGCTGGATTATTTACTCCAGGAGACTAGGGGCTCCCAAGACCCATGTCACAAAGGTGATATAATTTCTGAATGATGAGGTGAAGAGTGACATGACAAGTCATAAGATAATAGAGACTACAGTATGGAAATGATTCCTTCCACAATTGCTGCCCTTCATGTAGACACGAAGCAGAACAGGGGAGGAAGAAGTCCAAATAATGACGTGGACAACAAGGAAGAAGTCCCACTGACTTGACACTCGTATCCTATGGGTGGTGTCTCACACTGGAAGACCACACTGCCTGTAGATAAATGCGAAATGTGAGCCACTGCTCCCTCACATCCTTTGGTCATGGTCTCCAACTAGGATGATAATGAAGGTGATGTAGAAGAGGATGAAAGGTTTGGAGAGCAGGACCGCCAGAAGCCATCATGCTAACAGACAATTCACCATGGTTACAAGGAATTTGGATGGCTGAGGGATGAGAAATCAATGCAGAAACGCAAGTGTTAGGACACAACTGGAATTAGGGATATTCATTAAACATTGATGCATCACATCCATTCGATGTTTGCTGTACGATACATTGGATTGATTCGATGTTTTGACAAGGAATTTTTCTATTTGGTGCATTATTTTTTTTATATAAAAACATTGAATTAATGAAAAAAGTAATTCTGGCTATTAATGCTAAAGAACAAAAGAACTAAATATTTTGATTAGTGAATTTATTTCAATTTGAAGTAACTGTCATTAACAGAAGTGACACCAGTGAACAATTAGCAGGACATAACAACGGTGAAGATGAATTTTTCTAGCAGTTTGCTATCCTGTCCATACAAGTGAATGAATTAACCCCTTAATGCCGATTGTCGCAAATTTGCATCATACCAATTTTACCCTTATATGTGGAAGAAAAAATGTTTTCGAGCGCCAGTGCCGGTTGAAGAAGATTCTACACGTTGTCCATTTTCTACTGATAGCAACCTGAAGAAGCGAGGAAGGGGGTCTTTTGAAGAATATGAGGCTACAGTGGAAGGGGTAGAGGTCAGAGCAGTAAAATGGTTTGACAACAGAGGTAAGATTCTTGCCAGTACATTTTCATCTGCTCATCCAGTTAGTGCAATACAAAGATGGGACAGAACACAAAAAACACACACTCAGGTTCGAAGGGACTGTGATGCTTTGGGAATTCCTCGTCAAAACAAAATGATCTTCTGGCATTCAAATCCAGAATCGCAGATGCTCTCTGCAGCTAAGGAAAAGACATGACAAGAAAGAAGAGAGGTAGGCCCTCAGTAAGCATGGAGACGGATATTCAACGTAAGAAGCATCGGGGTCCAACGAAACCAGTCCCCGATAAGTCTACCCGTACTGATGGAGTAGGTCATTGGCCCTGTGTAACAGAAAGGCAGAGATGCAAAAGGCTCAGCTGTAAAGGGCAGACAGTTATTATGTGTTCAAAATGCAATCTTCACCTTTGCCTGAACAAAAACTCAAATTGTTTTAGGCAATTTCAATTTGACTCATACCTAATTAAACCAATTACGTAAAACATTTCTTACATTTGGCATTCTATATGGTCTAAGAAACCAATACTGAGCTCAAAATGTGATTTTTATTTTTTTCCTAAACTAGAAATTAATTCAGGCATTAAGGGGTTAAATAATTTCTTAGCTTCACTCTTACTGTGTACTGGTGATTCAATAAGTTTTGACAAGATGGAACAGCACATACTATATGACTGAGAGATTTTTATAGTTACAAATTGTCATCAATAATATAATTATTCACCATAAAAATCCACCACTTATGCCCAGTGGGTGAGAACTGTCAATTCTCACTTCTATTTTACAAGTATTGCGTCCCCTCAAAGCTGCATCCAAAGAGGTGTGCACTAGCATCAATGTGATTCTGTTAATCCATTGCTTAGTTTTAAAAATCCAATCCCTCAGACTGAAGGGCTCATTCGTAAAATAGTTGAAACCATTTGTGCTGAAAGAAATTGATAAAAGAATGGGTGCTATAGAGAGAGTGACTACACTCGACATAGCCACAGTATTGGATCCAAGGTTTAAAAAATGTTCTACAGCAGTTGCAAAAATCGAAGACTTAATGACTAATAATACACAAAATTTTGAAATGTTGGAAGATCATCACAAATTAGTAAACAAGAGCTGGAAATTAACACAGTC
Organism: Vandiemenella viatica; assembly: GCA_031002005.1. NCBI lineage: Eukaryota > Metazoa > Arthropoda > Insecta > Orthoptera > Morabidae > Vandiemenella > Vandiemenella viatica. The sequence continues at coordinate 15,872 of JARYHS010009441.1, forward strand.
TGAGCATGTAATTCTGTAGAATTATCTATTTACTTGCATCGTCCAGTAGCAAGACTCAATGAGAATCGTTTGAAAATCTGGAGTGATCTAAAAGTTCAGTTTCCTAAGGTTTACAAAATTGCCTTCAAATACTTGACTATTGTTGCGACTGCTATTCCATCTGAATGTTTATATTCAAAGGCTACTCAAATAGTCAATCAGCAAACCAATAGAATGAAAGGAAAACGATTGAGTAAACTTTTATTTCTCCAAAGTTTGGCTAAACATCAATTGTGTTAGGTGGTTAAAGACTTAAAATTAATATTTTTAGGCAGATTTAGTATTTGATGACTGTTTTTTTTTATTGTAGTGGTCTGATATCATAATAAAATATCTGTCATAATAAAATATCATGATGTCCCAGAGTGACATCTGGATTCCTCGTAATTAAAATATCCAGGAAAGGCAGCCAACTGTCCTGTTCCAACTCCATTGTTAATTTGATATTATCATTAATTCCATTCAAATGTGATCATGTTTACAGAAAGCCCACTCACACTGACTAATATCTTGGGGCGCAGAGCTACCACCATCCTGCTCAACGCAGTTCAGTGTTGTCATCCTTGGTACGTCGTGCCAGAGTCATCTGTGACATGGTCAGTCTTCCGGCTGAACTGGGCCATTTACGGTGCACATTCTGTATGAACAGACGCAGAAATTAACAGAGCTTTTCAGAAGAAAGTGAAGAAGAGGACGGAGAAACAGCAAACAGACCAGTATGCGTTCCTTCCATATGACGGGGCAGTTTCAGCCAAGATTGCCAGAAAGTTAAACAAAGTCGGGAATAAAACTTTCTTCTGCCCACCTAAGATGATAAGGTGCCTATTACTCAATGTTAAGGATGGGTTTGGCCTTAGTTATCCCAGCATATACTCGATTCCCTGTGAATGTGGGCAACAATATATCAGGCAGACCACACGGTCTGTATTCCAGCATTGTTTAGAACATACAAGATGTGTGTGGTTGGGATAGGTCACGAAGTCAGCCGTGGCCTTGCACAGTAATGAAGAAGGGCATATCTTCGACTTTGAGGCGACAAAAATATTATCTTTAGCCAAGGGCTTTTGAGAAAGTGTGATAAAGGAATCCATGGAGATTCGCCTGGCGGATGGAATTGTGAATAGGAATTCAGGATACCACCTAAGCATGGCATGGAATCCAGCGATAAATCATCTTAGGAGGCAGAGATCAAGCCTGCAATATTATCACCACCAACTGCTCCCCTCCACCGGGCGTACCCCTACCATGCCCCCGGCCCCACTACCCAGCCACCCCACCAGATCCTTCCCTGCCCCACCACTGTGCACTGATTGGCCCCAACGCACATGACTGACATCACCTGGCAAACAAAGGCCTAGACCTTTTAAGCGTGGACGCTTCTAAGAATCCAACACTTCACCGGAAGATGGAGCCTTAGGCAGGCTTTGAAACATCGCCCTACATAGACACGCTATCTTGGTGGAAAGCCCTAGAAGACTTTACACAAAATAGTGGAGGGCCAGCAACAAAGCGAAACCTGCTGTAGACTATGGCCACACTATATGATCCACATAGCTTATTATCTCCAGTTAACATCATTGAAACAATATTGTTACAAGATACCTGTAATGATATGAGTACAAGCATTGGAGAGATTTTTTTGCCAGACCTGGCTTACCACACACCACACTGGCAATGCTCTAGTTTCTCATTTCACCAATAGGGAGCTGGCAGATGTATGAGCATTACTATCAGCTTTCAGCAAAGAGAAATCATCAACATTTTGCCAAGCAAGGAATCAAATGGAAATTTATTGAGCAATTTTCTGCTTAGTGGGGATGATAGGGGAAGCAAATGATTGGTTGCACCAAATGCTGCCTGCAAAAGGTGCTTGGACAATCCATAATGGACATAGAAGGACTACAGATGGTACTGACCAGCTCTAAAGCTTCACTTAACTACAGACCCCTGATGAAAGGCGAGATTTACTTCCTCCACCTCACATCCTGGTTGGAGGGTGACTCACATCACTGCCCTTTGGACAAGAACCTGAAATGAGCACACCTCTAAAGGAATTTAAATTGCAGCAGCAGTTGGCAACTCACTTTTGGAGCATTGCTCCTTCAACCTTACCCAAATTATAAGGGAAAGAACCAACAGACTTCAAAGTAGGAGATGCTGTCCTTCTTCAAGAAGATGTGCAGGAACGTCACATAGAGGAAAGAAAGAATTCACGAGCTGAAGACCGGAAGAGATGGGGTTGTAGGAAATGACTGTCCTATCTACATCAGAAGAATGATTCATTACCAGACCTGTTCAGCTAGTCATTCCCCTGGAGATGTGTCAGGGTGGGGGAGGGAGAGAATGTTGGGGATTAACAGTATTTATATTTCATCTGTGGACTCTGTTTCTAGTTAGTTTGTACTTACTTTGTAGTCAGTTTAATAAACAGTTAAAGCATATTTGCTTACATGATTTAATCCTTGACATGTTCAGCCCGTTTTAATATTTGGTTTGTACCTGGTTTCTCTGTCTAAAAAAAGCTTGTTGCAGTATTATTTTTGTGTCCACCATAGCTGCAATATGATTCAGAATAATCTCTCATATAGTCTGAAGAGTGGCAGAGGAGGGATATGGGGTGGTAATCCTATATAGACTTTGGTCTGACTTGAACAGTGCTAATACTTTAGCTTTCCTCCCTAGTTTAGGGATTTTGTATGTTATATGGCACTGGTTGAAAAAAAACTTCTTGATCTTGTACCATTTATGTTGTTTGTTCTCAACTGTAAAGTATAGTATTATTCTGAACACAACAACCAATTGCCTTGGCATGGGTGAAAAGTTCATGTTTGTTCAATACCTTTATCTAGCCACAGAATGAATGTTAGATTATTTCGTAACACTTCACACCATCCACCAGTATAAGCTTCTAAATGAGCACATTCCTGAGTCACATGGTATCAGACCAGTGGATTGGAAATGAGGATATACAGGTTCAGTAAATAATCAACCAGGTTGCCATCTCAGATCTTGGGAAAATATTGTTCACTCACTTAAATAGTTTGTTTAGAAACAGAATTTGTGCCCAGAAATAACAAAACCACTCATCACTGAAATTACTAGACGATAATTTATTCAACCAAAATCAGAAGGCCTGTACCAGACGTGTGCTAAGCCAACTAGTACAATAATGGACTACGATCTGAATTCAGTTTGCGGGTTGGCAAATCAAGAACAGCTTTGTTGACTTACATGCATTACAACACTCACTCTCAGAACATAGTTCATCATTTACAAGGACTCCCAACCTCGATTCAACACTTATATGAAGGATATTTGCGGATACGGTTTTTGGTAAAGGCCACATAGCAGCTATTCTTGCCACATTAGCCAAGTACTTCCAACTCAGAGAAACTTCAAAATAATACTGACTAAGTCAAATGTGACATACTATCACTTTGGTCTTTTAGCCAATCAGGATCAACTTTACCATCACATGATTTTTTAGCATATCCTGAATTTCCACATGAATTACATGCCAAAGATACTTCTCTCCATCAGCTTCTCCACTACTTCTCACATTTCTTACTATACAGGATTGCTCTCTGTCTTCTAACCTTTCTCTCTGCCCGGCCATTACCTGGACCAAAATAGTTTATTCTTTCCAGCTTTGTTGTGGCTTTTTGATAACATTTAAATAAAATTTAGATTATTGGTGATTTCATAGAGAAAGGTGTTGTGTTACAGCAATGTTGTTAGTTGGTTAAACAAGCATACATGGATCCTGATTGACTGTTCAGGCACTGGAAGCGTACCTAATAACTGGAGGACAGTACTAATACAGCCATTGCACAAAAAAAGGATACCACGCTAATGGCAACAGCTACTGAGCTATACTGCCATAAAACAAAAGATCAAAATCAGGAACCTGGCTTTTGCAGATGACATTGCAGTCATAACCAACAAAAAGATGCTGCCACTGCTGTTCAAATCCAAAGTGGCAAAGACAGAACTACAAATATCATTTAAAAAGGCCAAATACTTTGAAATTTAGAACCCCAGGAAAGCCTCTCTGATGACCATCTACGGCAAGGTTGAGAAAGTCAGTTGATTCTGATACCATGGTGAATGGATTTACCCCAAATGGTGGAGATGGAACATCCATCTTAAATAGTTATTCCAAAGTCAACATACTACAGCAGCTTTCACAAAAACATTACAAGAAGTGCGTTTTTAAGAATGCTTAACTATGTCATTATAAAACTATTGTCAGACCTTAGTTCGTATATGGTGTGAAGGCTTTGCTGATGTATAGGAAATACGTGCATCTGTGGGTACACCCGATGCCGAGCCGAAAAATCCCCCCACTCCACGGCATCAGGAACTGATGTCACATTGACGATACGTGTAACATCTTGGTTGCAAATTAGACAAGTGAATAACTCTTCTTCAGTACTTCATAATTCCATCACTAGATACACCACCAGCAAATAGGTACAATTAATTCAAAATACGAAGAAAAAAATGGAACTCGTGGTTAAGGAAAATCGAAATAAGTACACTAGCCGTTAATTTTTCTTTTTCTATACTGACGTGTGTTGACTTAGAATAAATGTTATTTACCCCAGAGGTTTCTATGACACTCATATGGGACACGAAAAGCAAGTAATTTCAATCTATTTTAGTGTAACGATTAAATGGATCTATACCGCAACTCGCCCGTATCTGCGAGGAAGCAAACCAAACAAACCACGCTACCGGTCAGGTTTGCTTCCCAATGAAAGCTTTTATGTAATTACTGTCAAGTAATTGTACTACTTGGAGCAAAAGTGAAAAAATTACTTTTTGAGCATGTTTCTATTTTATGAACCTGTCTTGTCGATAAATATTTTCCATACTGCCGTGTTGACATCCAATATACGTTATCTACTCCAGCGGTTTCTATGATACATATATGGGACACGTAAAGCAAGTAATTTCAATCTATTTTAGCGTAACGATGAAATAGACCTATAGCGCATCTCGCCTGTATATTTCGTTTCATTTTGACTTCGGACATCTCTCTCGTCATACCCAAGATGGATTGGAATCTTGACTACATAATGTAAAATAGAAATTTGGTAACTGTTAAATGTTTTGACAGGAATACTACTAGCAGGGACGGATCCAGGATTTTTTTTTTTTTTGGGGTGGGGGGCCTTGAGCGGACTTTGGTTTGGGGGAGGGGGCTTGACTTGAGAGAATTTTGTTTCAGAGGGCTTGCCTTCAGTTGATTTTGGTTTTTTTAGGGGGGGGGGGCTTGAGTCGGCCATGGGGTAGTCTTTATAGCCTCCTCAGGCCTCGAATCCGTAAAGCTAAAGAAAGAAAAAAAAAAAAAAGTCTCCAAAAATACAATGCTGGGGGTGGACTTAGATGCTTTTGGGGGGGGGCTTGAGCCCCTAGACCCCCCCCCCCGACTACTAGGTTGGAATCGCTTACAAAATGATAACAGTATGTTATAACTACCGTTTCGGTCTGTAAATTAATGTTAAATGCTGCATACAATGAGCACTACAAATAAAGGGAATGAGAATTTTCTATGACTGCTGAACCGACCCAATAACGAATAATGTTTTTAAACTAACCAAATTATATTATTGAGATGTCAATAAAAAGTATATTGGGCTGTAATGTGGTTTCGTGAAGGACGAATGAAGGATCTGCCTTCTATGAAGTACATTATTTTTATTACAAAGAAAGAACTTTCTCCACATTTAAGAATTTCAGTTATGGTGATATGGATTGATAGTATGTTAAAAATATAATTTCTCCTCTTTAAAACGAACATACACTCTTCTGTTTTATACTTTAACTATTTCTTAATTATTATGGCTTTACGCTTCATTGCCGTCGAGCTTATTAATGACGGAGGAGATTTCGGGACAAGAACAGCAACAAATGCAGCTATTGCTTCTTGCAGCAGTCATCCTGGCGTTTGCCTGGAAACATTTTGAAACAACATTTTAAATCGAGATCTCAATGCCGGACGGGTATTTGAATTTTATTTCCTAGTTCTTTTTGCCATTACTGCTACCATGCTATTTTATACTAAGAAAGAAGGTTTTGAAAATCTATCTTTTTTAGTTGGAACTGGTTTGGTATTTGTTAGTGAAATAAGTTAATCTTGACATTCGTTACATGATTACGTAATTTAAACTTTAGCTCTTCAATCAGTTAGTGAAAGCAGCAATTCTAACAACAGCAACTAGAATATTAAAAATCCTAGACCACATTTATGCGTTTATGTTGCACTTAAATCTAGACTGAAACAGTTGATTTATTCGTTCAAACTGTGGTTTCCTAAACTTTCTACAATCAAGGCACACATATCTAGCCTTTGCATATATCCAAATAGGTATGAATTGTTTGAAGAAAAAATAAAAACAGAGCCAACTAATTGGGAAAAAAAGAAAAATAATTCAAAGCCTTCAAGTGCTGTGGCTTCTTCTGATATATATAGCAGCAGGATTGATTTGTTTTCATCGCAATCTGCTAATAAAAGTTAACGTCAACAAAAAGTTTGGTATCATAGCTACCGGGACCATCATATTACAAGCTGATGTGGAGCGTTGTACTGCAATCCTTTTTGTTGACAACAAGATTCCACTACATGCTGAAGAATCCGATACATTTGAGAATCTGGTGAAAACGCTGAACCCCACTAAAAACTCAGTTTCCAGAATGACATTTGGTAGATGTATTATTGATTCAGTTCATGGTACATAGCACCTTGGTATTGCTTGCAGTAATACCTATTACAACACATAAGCATCTGTTCCACTCTTGGATGGTTGACTTTTAATGGTTAACTTTAACTTGCGCTAATTTTGCAAAAATGTAACGCTTTAACGATTATTGAAGTTAACTTTTTAAGTAGTGGATTAACCATTAGCGAAGTTAACTTTTCAGTTAACTGTTCCCACCTGTGTGTATAATGCTTTCAAAGAATTAAATTTTTAGGCAATGTACAAAAAGGTGGATGGAGAATAAAACATTGTTATGATTATACTGAGATTCCAATACAAAGTAATGGTTACCCTGACCATGGTCAAGGAACATACTCACATTACAAAGGTTTTCATACTCTCAAAGCACTAGTAGGTATTAGTGAGTTTGGAGTAGCTTTATATTGTTCCCATTTATATGGTGGAGCAACAACTGATCCTCAAATGGTAGAGTTATCAGGCTTCCTTGAGCTTTTAAAAGGAGGACATTTTATTGTTATTGACAAGGGTTTTTAATGTTTGATTTTTTGGAAGCAAAAGGAGCCACTCTTAACATTACACCTTTCAGAGTGTCATAAGGTCCAAATGACTAGCAGGGTTATCGCAAATCTGCATACTGTGGTGAAAAAAAGTGATATACGCTATTTTACCCCAAGCAATCCCAACACACACATGTCCTCTTGCAAATAAGATATTTTACATTGTTTTCAACGTTTGTAACGTCAAACAAATAGCAGTTTGATTTCCACCATTGTTTCTAACATTTTAAACTTTAGGTTTTTAATTGTATGAGCCTTCATAAAAAGAAAAATTCAAGTTTCTTCAGTTCCAATTTCTTTTATGAATGCTTGAAACACAGTTATGTATTAAAAATTACATCAACTTTTATTTACAGGTTTTTTCACAACTTCAATGACCAATTAAAACAATTGTGTAATCGTAGGCTTCCGCGGCCAGAGTCAGTTGATTCTTGGCTGTCCGGGTGGCGCCGCGTCATGTTCATCGTAGCCGACGTTTCGACCCTCATTCTGGGGTCTTCTTCCAGGAAGTTCTGCCCTGGAAGAAGACCCCAGAATGAGGGTCGAAACGTCGGCTACGATGAACATGACGCGGCGCCACCCGGACAGCCAAGAATCAATAAAACAATTGTGGTTTACAATATGGAGTATTTATCGTATTTACAGTTACCTCTTTCTTCTGTTGTACAAAAATTATAAAATCTCAGAAATAAGTTGTTACAGAAATTATTGTATAATAAAGTATAACAAGTACCCTCAGGACAAGCATATTTTGATAAGAAGCTATTTACAGATTTAATTTTAAATTCTGTGAGCATTTTTGGTAAATTAATCATCATTTACGTTGGTAATTTATTCCAATCTCTGATCCCTTATGTGCGAAAGAAAATTTTACAGAAATTAAGTGCCAGCTTGTGGTCATGATCATATTTTCCCTTCCATGCTTTACTCTAAATTCTTTCACCAATATCTTTCAACACCTCATACCTTGCACACTCCCAGTACTCTCTTGAAACCTCTGCTGTCTTCCAATGTTTAAAAAAATCTAGCACTATTATGATATCAGTTACTAATTGCGCTCTGCAGCAATGTTCACACAAAATAATAAACACAACCATTTAGGCTATATAATTAAGCAATACAAAATGATTAACCAGTATTTAAAATAAATATCAAATCCATCCACTCAAGTTAGTGACTATGCAAAAAGATTCAGGTTCTGAGGGAGTTGTCAACTTTTAAAATTACTACTTAATATAGAAACAAATCATTTACTTTTATAAGCAATAATAAAATTTTGATTGATATCACATGAATAGGACACAATATTAGTACAAAGAACATGTACAAAATGTTCCTTCCATAAAGACAAACAAGATTTGTGTCATAATGAGGTTTTGGTTTGGTGAAAGCATTAGGGAGAATGAATCAGAAACGACATTAGAAAGGAACACATCAAAAAATTTGAAATTCATTCAGAGTACATTACAAAGGAAATAAGCTGAAAAAACATAAAGGGGCTGGTGTATATAATATTACTACAGATATCTTAAAGATAGCTGGAGTGGACATTGTACGTTATCTTGAAATATTATTTAAACTGAGTCTGGATACTTGCTGCTTACCATTGGACTGGAAAAGTACGATAGTAGTGCTGGTACATAAAGCAGGAGTGGGAAATAGAATGAAAAATTATAGGCCAATCAGTTTGACATCAATGGTAGGTAAATTAATGGAAAGATTGATATGCAACCACATCAGAAATATATGTGAGGAACGTAATTGGTTTTCAAGTAGGCAACATGGCTTTAGGCAAGGATATTCATGCGAATCTCAGTTGGTGGGATATATGTAAGATATTTTAGATGAAATGGACAAGGGAGACCAAACTGATAGTGTAGCACTAGATATGTTGAAGGAGTTTGACATAGTGAGCCAAAAATGGTAGTATATAGGGTAAGAACTATTGGAGTGGATGAGAAAGTGATTTGTTGGGTAGTAGAATTTAAAAAAAGTAGAAAACAAAGTCAGCTTAGAAAATTCAGTATCAACAGAAGTGGAAGTTTAAATGGGAGTCCCACGGTAGTGTATAGGGTGGTTCATTGCTATTCACTATTCTGATGGCTAATTGTGTTGATTAAGAGCCAGGTTATTAGATACCTACACAAATAAAAACTAAAGGTTGATTATGATTATACAGTGGGGAAAGAATTGCTTGTTGAAGACTTGAAGTGTAAATATCTTGGCATTACATTTGATAACAAGCTTAACTGGGCAGGACACATTGGTCAGGTAGTAAGAAAAGGTTTCAAAATTCTGCACTTGTTAGGAGAGAGTGATGAGATGATGCACGAGAGAAGTAAAGGAAATGGGTTACAAAACTTTGGTCAGACCATTGCTTGACTATGGTATTGTAGTATGGGACCCACATTTTGAGCACCAAATACAGGAATTAGAGAGTGTACTAAAAAGGGCTGCTAAATTTGTTTGTGGAAATTACCACAGAATGCAATCAGTTACAGATATGATAAAAGAGCTGGAACAGGATTCATTGCAAGACAGGAGGGGGTTGAAGAGGGTCATGGAAGTGTACAAGTCCTATATTGGTGATGAGTCATGGAAAAATAATGGTGTAAGAACTAGACGTAATGCATGGAAAGGAAAAGATGACCATGACAACAAGCTGGCACTCAATTTCAGTCACAAGGGTGTAGGATGATTCTCTTTTTTTGGTAAGGGTGTCAGGGATTGGAATAAGTTACCAAGAGAAATGATGAATAATTTACCAAAAGCTTTAAAGAATTTAAAGATAAAATTTGGTGAGGGCAAATGTAGGTGGGGGCAGGGAAGGGGGAAGATGGGTGGTAGGGAAATTGACACCAGAACCTGCACTCCATTGCAATTTAATTAAACGGCAGTCTTCTCAATAGCTTAATATAACAAAATCAATAATCTTGATATAGTGATTACATAAATTAGGGTAAACATATTAAAAATAAATAAATATATATATAGCTCTTTCATAAAAATCAACACATTCAAAAATAAACTTGTTATTGCATCATAGTAAAAATTGCTTGAGGGCAAAAGTGTGTTGGAGGAGGAAGGGAGAAGGATGGGTGTGTAGGGAGATTGTCATAGGAGTATTCGCTCCATCGCAATTTATCAATTAGTAATTATTAATGATAATAATGTTTTGACATTGTGAGAAAGACAATTATGACAATCTTCAAGAATTTGAACTTTGGGCTTGTAGAATAGGCTAAAATACCCCATGATAGTAGAGGCTAACAGCATTCATCAACTGATTCTTATAGGATCTATTTAAAAGAACACACTGATCAACAATTCCCTTTGTTGTCCAAATCACAAAATCATATCTATCAATTCCAGTCACTACAGCTGTGCCTGAATTTGCGCATAATATCTTTTGTTCATCACTTTTCCATTTGCGGACAAAGAAGGGCACAGCAATGGTTTATCAAATCACACACTGTATGGGCATTTAAGCTCAACTATGGTCTTTCCATCCTCAGTAATGCCACCTGGAGTAGCACCAAAGTAATCCCACTCCTTACTTTGGAAGAGTCCACATGATTACACCTGTTGGAAATGTAAACAGCATTTTTTTAAGTCAGAAGATGACTATATCTATTCACACCACAAGAATATAGCACAAAATAACAGTTTGGCTCAGTGGCTGTAATAACAAAAACAACATAAAGGCAAAAAAAAAAATCACACCATTACCTTCAATCACATGAGCTTCTCATAAGACCTGGCAACTTATTTTTTTTTCTCAAAAATCCCCATTTTAGAGATGGATCATTTTTTAGGCTCTTTTAGGTTCAGTTGTCTCCTGGCTGGACCTTCACAGAAATTACCAGTTGCAACAAGTTTTCAATGTTTCTAAAATGAGTACATAAAAGTTAGATCAACAATTATGTAAGTAAGAAAACTGCTAAAATATTTATTATTATGACAGTACATACTTAGTACACTACCTGCTTCCACAGTGCGCAGAATTTCATAGACCATTGATCCTGTTATCATTTTTGTCTGGGCTAAATTCCATTCAACACTGTAAGCTTGGTCCCCTGTCCTCATTTCCAGTGTATAGTTTGATGGTCCAGGATCACTGCAGGAGAAGGTGTGCCATGAAGGGGCCAGGCAAGGATATTCATGCGAATCTCAGTTAGTAGGGTATATGCAAGATATTTCTCATGAAATGGACAGGGGAAGTCAAGTTGATAGTGTAGCACTAGATCTTTCAAAGCCCTTTGACAGAGTGAGCCATAAAATGGTGCTAAATAAGGTAAAAACTATTGGAGTTAATAAACAGGTGATTTTCTGGTTGGAAGAATTCCTAAAAGGTAGATAGCAAAAAGTTTTGGTAGGAAATGCAGTAACCAAAGAAGTAGAAGTGAATGTGGGAGTCCTGCAGGGTAGTGTATTGGGACCATTGTTATTCGTTATTCTAATGAATGATTGTGTTAATGGTTTACTGTCAGAAGTTAGACTGTTTGCAGATGACATTATGTTATATAAAAGGATCAAAAGAATAGAAAACTGTAAACAGCTGCAGGAAGACCTAGATAGGATAACTAGCTGGGTGAGTCAACATGGGATGAAGATAAATGCAAAGAAGAGTCAACTTATTAGGTACACAAATAAAAAACTATAGGTTGATTATGATTATGAAGTGGGGAAGGAGCTACTTATTGAAGACTCAAAATTTAAATACCTCGACATAACATTTGGTAGTAAACTTAACTGGGCAGGACACATTAAACAGGTAGTAGGGAAAGGGTTCAAAATCCTTCACCTGTTGGAAAGAGTGATGAGGGGATGAACTAGAGAGGTAAAGGAACTGGGGTACAAAACTTTGGTCAGACCATGGTGGAATACAGCGGTGTAGTATGGGACCCACATTTTGGGTATCAAGTACAAGAGTTGGAGGAAGCGCAGAGAAGGGCTGCTAGATTTGTCTTTGGAAATTACCACAGACAACTAACTAATATGATAAAAAAAAGCTGGAATGGGATTCATTGGATGATAGAAGGAAGGTGAAGAGAGTCATGGGATTGTACAAGCCTATACTGGTGATGAAGCATGGAAAGATATTGGTGAGAAAATTAAGAGAAGTGCTTGGAAGTGTAAGGTTGACCATGACCACAAGCTGACACTTGATTTCAGGCATAAGGGTGTGGGGAAAATTTTCTTTCATATGAAAGGTAGTGAGGGACTGGAATAACTGTAGGAACTGAAGGAATTTAAGGGAAACAGTGGTAGAGGGCCGAGGTAGGTTGGGGGGGTGGGGGGGTAGTGATATAGCCACCAGAGCGGGTGCTCCATGACAATTTTTATTATTATTATTAATAATAATAATGGGCTCCATGGCAAGCAGCATTCCTTTGAACATTTCTTCTTGAGCCACTTTGATTGGTTTTCGTATTGTCTGTGCCTTTCATATTACATCTGATTTCAAACAGCCTACTTGCCTTCCAAGTGTAGGCTTTTCCCACTGCTGCAAATTAAAGTCAAACTTACATAATGCACATTTAAGCAAATTACAATAATTAATACTACAAGCTCAATTTAACAAGCTCTTACCTGTGGCTGGCTAGTCTTGGAAACAAGCTCCCTGGATTCCCCACACAAGTCATGTTCGTAATGTTTTAATGAAGATAATCTCATCCGGCACAAAACTCATCTTCGGGAAATTCGTACATTGCCTCGGGACGCATTACCTCAACTTCAAATAATGTTTTATTGATGTTTAGAGGTTAAAGATTTTGGTCTAAAATCAGACACATTATAGATTTTAAAAATGATTTCAAGCGGCTCAACAAACGAGAAGAAAGGCCGATAAGTGGACTAAATCCAACAGTACTTTCAAGGTTTAATTCACTTTGATCTTGTGAATTCTAACCCGTTAATCAGTTCTTGTATAGCGCACATCGACTTATCAGAAGCACTCCATGATAAACAAAAACAAACGAATAGTGTGATGGCGCTGCAACTCTATACCAAAGTAGTTACACGTTGATGTCACTTCCGTGTGCCAGGTGGTGGGGGGATTTCAGCACCTGGCATGGGTGTACCCACAGACGCTTCATAGGTAATGCACCATGGATGATCCTGACAAAATTGAGAGACATATCCTAAGGAAAATTCACGGGCCAATGATGATCCCTCATGTAATATCTACTAACTGAAAATCAAACTTAGAATTGTACCATCTGTTGGAAATGGCTAAGAGCAACATGTGATGTAGCTGGATTAAGTTTTATGGGCACCTTCTGGGAAATGAAATCATCAGGTTTGCCAAGAAGATCTTATTATTAATCAAAGATATAAGACAGGAAGCATGTGGCTCAATGAGGTGCAAAAATACTTCAATTCCAGATGTTACAGATCACTCCAAATTTTGTGATGTGGTTAACTCCTGGTCACCTCCATCAAAAGGTACTAAATCTCAGAAATTAAGTATGGAAAGGACAAATTATTCACTTGGCTTGAGAGGTACTGGGGAAAAAAAAAGCAGGCAAAAGAACTAGTCACAAGCTGTAAGGTACCCTTCGCTATATTTTCGAGATTCCGTTAAAATCCGACAAAGTTTGAGGTTAATATCAGTACACGATACCACAGTTAAAATCGAGATAACAACACTCTGAGTATAGAAAAGTAAACAAACAGTACATAGCCAACGTAAATAAACCATAAATTGCAATAAAGTGATGATATTTCAGCAGGAAATAGGTTATTCCATATAAAAGTTAACTTTCACTGTCAGATCTTAATATTGGTTAGGGAGATGTTCTGAACAGATTTAAAAGAAGTAAATGTTAAATAACAGTAAATATAGTATCTAAATAAACTGTTTATCATAACTACCAAACATTATTCCAGAGATAAATAAATAATTTCAATATAAATCAAATCTAACCCTAAATTTTGCCATATACCAGATTTTGGTATTTCTGAAGAGATTTTAATACAGTAAAGATTGTGAAAAGCTAATAAAAGCCAGGCCTAGACTTACAATAACAATAACTTCACAGTTAAATATAGTTCTGAGGAGATTTTAAAGAAATAAGTATGATTACTGGATAGTAGACTAAAGCAGTATGAAAATATCAGATTCTGATGTAATTTGACCATTTAAAAGTTCTAAAAGTAAATGTAATAATGCCTGAGACAGTTTAAAAGGATAATTGATAAGTTTCTAATAGTTTCCAACCACCTAATAATAACATGAAGTAGTTTGGAGGAAAGAAGATAACTCAGTTGCATAAACAGTTTACATATACGATTTTAGGCTTTTTAAATAATTTCAGGACGTAAAAAGTAAATGAAAAGACAGTAAATAATCTTCTCTTTCAGTTTTAATAGGTTCCAAGTAGTTTTAATCTGGAGTAATATGAAATATCAGTAAAGACAGGAAGCCGGTAAATAGACGAACTTACCAAGCCTTTCAACATTAATTCCAATAAAATTAAACCATTTTAAAAGCGCTAAGAACAGTTAAAAGCTAGTAAATACACGTAATTAATTTTCTATAACCATTAAAAGAAATTTTACTAACCTGCTGTTTGTTAATCCAATTTCGAAGTAACTTGCCAGAGGCACCGTACACATAAGATGCTTTTACACTGATTTTAAACACTGTCACACGATAGAAAGTAAATAATAAATTAAAGCAGTCCGAAGGAGAATTAAATTAATCTAAATCTGGTAGTTTCCAGCCGTTTAAGTATTTTTAAATGATATCTGAACGTACAGAATAGGTCACTCAACTTTAACATTTTCTTATTCAAAAGCCTACTTTGATTCTGGTTTAAAAAGTAGTTTTCCTTAAAGATCCACTCTTCTAGTTTCGCACACATTAATTTCATGTCATTTTACGCAGTAGAACAGATGTTAGAGAACTTTTAAAACCACTCGAAAACAGCCCATGTGGAAAAAAAAAAACAATTTATTGTGTCCAAGATATAGCACCCATGAAGATGGGATAACTTTTAAAACACGCATTTTAATACAGGCTACACATTAGTCATTTTTCCGGCTTTAATTAACATACCTTCAGAGCTATACATAAAAATGCTTAAATAATAAAAATGGCGGATTTGAGAAATCTTTGTTTATAGTAATAACTTAATCAGTTCATAACCGATTTAAATAAAATTTACATTTTTGAGAGGCTAAAATCAGGGTCAACATTTTGACCATAATGTCATGTTTGTAATTGATGGCGTTTAAAAATTTCTAAAATTTTTGGCTGTGTTGCAATACCGGGACTATTTCAAATTTTCTGTGACGTCAGACCTAAAATAAAAGTTAAAAATAAATTAAAATTTTGCCCCACCACACGACACACGTAAACTCCCATAACTCGTGCTGCTTCTAGATTTTAAATGGAACACCTTGGAGGGAAGTTACTATAGAATTAAATGTAAGTGAATGTTTGAGAACGCGGAAGAGCACGGCCGGAGTGCAGCGTCCTTGAAGGACTCCTATATAAGCGAGCCAGGGGGTGGTAGCCGAGGCTGGTGCAGTTTAGTACATTATTTAACTTGGAGGAGAACGCACGTTCCTCGCGAGTGCGATAGCTCGGCGGGCGCGCGGAAGCTTTCGGTAGGGGAAGTTCGACACAATGGGCGATCGGCGCCATCTTCAAACATTTTACCATGAACAGTAACTTTTCCGACATGTGATTTTCTAGTACCTTGGGGGTAGTGCAGTGTTTGCTCTGTTTCATGATTTGTGATCTTCGGTTGATGATTTTTCTCCGATTGCCATAGCTAACTGTGACTTTTGTAACTTATGTGAAAATTATCAAGAATATAATTCAGTTATTCAACATTACACTTTCATTTCTATAATAGTACCTTTCTTACAGGAGGTTAATCTGTAAGTGGCGACTGTGGTCCTTCTAACAGTTAGCATCCTACATGGTTTAACACGGTAATAGAACTTTTTCAGAAATTTGACAACTTTTGGAAGACTTCGAGTTCAGGTGCTGAAGCCGATACCACCCCAGTATCACGCTTGGATCCTGACAAAGCACTCCTAGTGGACTTGAATCAATAATAAAATAAACAAGCATTGTTGCACTGGAAAGTCTTCATGATGAATGAGAACTGTATGCAAGAGTCTTAAAAATTGTCTTTCAGAATTCATTGAACTACACAGCTATTGAACAAGAAATTATTGGTTGGTGCTTCAGGTTCACTGTAAATATCCAAAACAATATATAAGTATGAACACAATACAACATTGTGCCAAAGTTTTGTCGCCACTCAGTTTTTATTCATGAAAGTCTACTGATATTAAAACACTCTTGTGAAGGGAATTTAAAATGAAGAATCCATTATTCAAATAATAAACAAAAATTCCAGTGCACCAGTATCTAAATTGACATAGTTGACCGTTATTGTCACTATGTTATTCATGAAAACAGTTTGCAGGTTCCTTGTCAGTCTTTCTCCTCACTTATGCACAAATACTCATTAAGTAGTAGATTTCAATTGATTAATCAAATGCTAAATTTATCCCCATTACATGAAAATCACAGTCTCCCATTCTAACAATAAACAACAGTTCAATCGCGAGGGTTCTATGTCGGAAACAAGAATTTATCTTCCACCACCAAAAGTTTATGTTCTTCACATGGTTTAGGTCTTAAATTTAACTTTATAATCGTTAATTTTGCCATCTTGGAAATTTAAATGACTCGATAGCTGCTATAATCTAAAACAATGTACCTACCAAACACATCCACACCACACCACAAATGTCACAACCATAAAACTTGAAATCATCACTTCACACCTCTATTTATACTATCACTGAGAAGTGTTACAGTTTCCATTGTTTCAAGTCAATTTGATGATGTAGCACTCTCACTTGTTTGCCAATACCTTAATTTTTCATACACCTCAATATCTAAAAATCTTCCAATCTCTCACAAATTTTTTGTTAGATATTCCTGATTAGACTATAACTTTTTTGGAATTATGAAAAACCCCAAAGTATAGCTTTATTTCCATATAATAAATATCAAAAGTTCACAACTTTCCATGTGGCCTTATTCTGTTAACAAAACTCTAAAACCTTTACTTAATTACACAAATTATTTTAAAAATTGTATTCCACTTCTCTTTATTAAAATCTTGTTAGTTATCTCCCTACTAGAAACCTCTAGATAATGACAAAAATTTTGAAATATGATTTACATCTAAAAAATATATTTTTACAATCCAAAACCGGTTATTTGTCACCTCTTCTATGTAGTGAAACTATCATTTATCGAATTCTTTCAAGCCTTACTATCTTTCTGAAACAAATTCCTTTCCTATCAGCTAACTTGAACTGATACTTTATTTATTAGTGATGACAATCACTTTTCTCTTTGATGGATAATATATATAATACTTACCTTTGTTCTAATTATGTTTCATTTTCTTGAAAAACTATAAACAAATGAAACTATTTACCCTTCAACATGTTTTCATTTGAAAATACAATTACACCATTTTCCTATTGTTTATGA
Source organism: Vandiemenella viatica (assembly GCA_031002005.1). NCBI lineage: Eukaryota > Metazoa > Arthropoda > Insecta > Orthoptera > Morabidae > Vandiemenella > Vandiemenella viatica. The sequence continues at coordinate 33,727 of JARYHS010009441.1, forward strand.
TCAGATATCAAATGTGAAACTCTTGTATAAATAATCTCTTTTTTGAACTTAAATCGTACCACATAATACTTCAATCTAACAAACTCCTCGAAAATCTGTTAGCAATCATTTCTGTAGAACATCGTCTGATTTGTGTTACTCCTGGGACCAAAAAAGCCTGCAGTCACTAAAATTTTAAGACAAAATTTGCTCTATTCTGCTATAATTACTTTTGGATAGGTGATCCCTAATAATCTTGAGCTTTTATCTTTCCTGTTTGGCTTCCCGTTTAAGAGAAGTAACTGGTCTACTTTTATGCTCCAGTATCAATTTTCCTAGATTTCTAGTTACACCTTTCTTTTAATTATTATTTTTTATTGTTTTTTCAATGTTTTTTTTTACTATCTTATATCATTTGTGAAAATTTCCACACCCATTTACTTTTGCCCTTTACAAATTTTAAATTCAAATTCTTTCAGCATTTTTGCTAAATAATTCATCTCTTCCCTTGGTAATTTATTCCAATCACTGACTCCCTTAGCTAAAAAAGAAAAATTTCCCATGAGTGAAATTTACCATAGTTCTTAGGTTTAAACTGAACATGACTGAGTCAATGATTGCAGAGTCAACTTTTGTGGCATAATTTTAGCCATTAAAAAAGAATGAGCTTATGGGGGAAGTTAGAGGTCATGTTCATTTTTTCCCCTCCATGCACTATTCCTATTTCTTTGACCAATATCTTGCCAAGCTTCATCACTAGCATATGCCTTGTGCATTCTCAGAACTCTCTTCACCAACCACTTGTTTTCCAATGACTCCAAATCCAGCTTCTTTATAACCTTTACATACCGGTACCATTTGTGAAATTTTTCCTGCCCATTTGAGTTTACTATCATATTTTATGCCAAGACATTTGCACTACAAGTCTCCAGCACAATTCTGTCCCCACCTATACTCATAAACAATCTTTAGTGTTTTTTATCTGTGTACCTAAGCTGCTTAATCTTCTTAACATTTTCTTCATTTCATGTTAACATAAAAAGTTAGATATTCTATGCAGCAATTCACATTCTCCCATTGTGATCATATTATATACATAATACCATTTGAAAGCAACATAACTTCTGACTGCAAATTGTTAAATCAGTCATTCATTAGGATAATTAATAGCAATTGTCTTGATACATTATCCTGTGGTTTTTGGTCAGGAAGGTTGTTTAGTTTCTTTTGGGTTACAATACAATATACAATACAATAAATTCATTTTCCATTGATCCCAATATAAGAGACTGGCTCTGTGGGATGTGGAAAGTTGTCAATTTACAGATAAACAGTTGCATAACAAAATAATAAGTACACAACTAGATGTACAGTCATAGTATACATGGTACATTAAACACTTCCATTACAAAATAATACATACACCAGAAGATGTAAAGTCATAGGATATATGGTACATTAAAAAAAAAAATTAACAAAATAATACATACACCACAAGATGTACAGTCGTAATATATATGGTACTATAAACAATTACATAACAAACTAAATACATACACCAGGAGATGTACAGTCATAGCATACATGGTAAATTAATTATTTGAACTATATTTACACAAGATACTGGCAGTTATTTTTAAGAGACCTTAGAAATAAATTCTTCGACAGAGTAGAAGGAATTGTCAATTAAAAATTCTTTCAATTTTTTCCTGAATTTATTCTTATCATCTACTAGACATTTAATATGTGTTGGGAGCATATTGAAGATATGTATCCCTGAATATCGGACCCCTTTTTGAACAAATGACAATGACTTGTAAGTCTTGTGAAGATCATTTTTACTCCTAGTGCCGTAATTGTGTATTTTACTATTTGTTTCAAACAAAGTAAAATTTGTGACTACAAAGGACATTAATGTGTATATATATTCAGATGCTAATGTTAAAATCCCTAACTTCTTGAACAGCTCTCTACATGAAGTTCTATTGCTAACCCCACACATTATTCTTATTACACGCTTTTGGGCTCTGAACACTTTATCTCTATGGGTAGAATTGCCCCAGAATATTATTCCATATGACAATAAGGAGTGAAAATAAGCAAAATAAACTAGCTGCCTCATACGGAGATCACCTAAAGCTGAAATTGTACGAATTGCAAACGTGGCTGCTCCCAATCGCTTTAGTAAGTCAGAAACATGTACTTTCCAATTTAAATTATGATCAATACACAAACCTAGAAATTTCACACTATCTACCTCTTGAATGGACTGGCCTGCAAATTTTATGTCTATGTCAGGTGTTACTCTGTGTGATGTACTGAATTGCATATACTGAGTTTTATCAAAGTTTAAAGACAAGCCATTAGCTGTAAACCATTTATTAATCAGTTCAAAGACATAATTTGAAATATATTCTGTAGATAAATCTGGAGTGTTTTTAATTCCTATGTTTGTGTCATCTGCAAATTGGACAAATTTTGAGTTTTTAGATGAAACACAGGGTAGATCATTTATATATATTAAAAACAGTAGTGGCCCCAATATAGAACCCTGAGGTACTCCACATCTGATTAATTTCCACTCAGAAAACAGTGGACCTCTTAAGGCAGCCTTAAAATTCTCCATTGACACTTTCTGTTTTCTATTTAGAAGGTAAGAACTAAGCCATTTATTAACAATGCCATCTATACCATAATACTTAAGTTTCTGTATCAGAATTTTATGATCTACACAGTCAAATGCTTTAGATAAGTCACAAAAAATTCCCACGGGAATTAATTTATCATTTATTCCTTCTAAAATATTGTCAGTGAATGCAAATATAGCTTGTTCTGTTGAATGACCCTTTTGAAAACCAAATTGTGATTTAGTTAGAATATTATTATTTTTTAGATGTTCATAAACTCTATTGTACATTGCTTTCTCAAAAACTTTGGAGAAGGCTGTTAGTAATGAAATTGGTCGGTAATTCGATACGGCTGCCTTATCTCCCTTTTTATAGAGTGGTTTAACTACAGCATACTTAAGCCTTTCTGGAAAAGTCCCCTCAAGTAGAGATATATTTAATAGATAACTTAGTATATTACTTAATTCTGTGGAGCACAATTTAATTAATCTACTGGAAATCCCATCATAACCACTTGAGTATTTGCTCTTAAGGGATTTGATAATTTTTCTTATTTCTTCTGGAGTAGCTAATTTTAAAGACATAGAGTTAAATTTTTCTTGGAAGCCTTTTTTGACAAAATCCATACTGTGTGTTACTGAGCTATTAGCAGACAACTTATCAGCAACAGATAAAAAATGTTTATTAAAATTATCAGCAATTGAGAAATTAGATTCTACTGAATTTTCTTTGACAAAAATATCATTACTTGTTTGATTACTCTTTCCTGTTTAAGTTCTTGATTAGATTGAAGGCTGTTTTTCTGCTGTGGATCATGTCAGTCTTTTCCATAGACTATATCTATTTTTTTTGCCTGGCTGTGCTGTTTTTTTGCCAAGAGTACTCTCCCTCACTCTATGATCTCTTTACTAAATGAGCCTTTTGAATAAAGTTTTTTGCACTTGAGTAAGATAATTTTAGAGTCCTTTAATAGTTCTGATATAAATTTTCACCTGCAGTCTTGCTTGATATGCCTCTTCAATGTCTTTTTATTTACAATTTTTTTTTTTTTTTATAAAGGTTTATTTGTTTTCTGGAACTGCCTTAGAAAATACTATCAGTGAACATTTTTAAAAATTAAATCATTTACATAAAGGCACTGATGATGTTCTTGTGGCAGCATGAATATTTTTTGGGGGAGGGTGGGAGGGGGAGATTTTACACCTCATCAAGATCATGAGAGGCAGTGAAGTGTTGGGAGCAAGAAATTCGGCTGTGGGCTTTTGAAGGAACCATGCTGGCATTTGTCAGAAATGATTTGGGGAAATCACGGATAATCCAAATCTGGATGGCTAATCAAGGACTCAAACCTGTTTTCTCTCAAATATAAGGCTAGAGCATGCGTCACAGACTTGGATACCTATTGGTCTATGCTGACTCTTGGGAAACGGTTCATACATCATTTCAACAGAGCAGTCTTCGATATTTACAGTAATAAAGCAGTTATCTGGATTATGCTGGATCTTCAATATTTACTGTTAAAAGTATTTGGTAATTTAGAATCATATAATAGGTTCAGATCATTTGCCTTAGCTCATTCTTCTAATAGATAGCTATTTTATTGATTTCGTTATACGCTCAGGAGGTGCTGTAGCTACCAAAATCTCTTATTACAAATTTTTTCTTGTGTTTATGAAAGACTAGCTGACCCGGCAATGCTACACTATTGCTGGACTTGAGTAGGCACATAGATTAAATGAAAAAATATTTACATATAAATTTTAAACTGCTGTTTCGTTCATTTTCAGTTGGTAAGGGTGAGAGGGGATGCGCTTTGGAAAACATATGCATGCAGTATTTTTCTGTTTGTTTCAAAGTATAAGTGTGCAAATTCCCATTGAAATCTGATGAAATATGTGGTTTTGTCTAAATTATGAGGAGGAGGGGTGGGTTTTTTAATTTTTTTTTGACATGAACCTTCTCCGTCATCCCGTCGATAACTCACCAAAGCTTCACCGTAAACGGACAAACGGTTTGCGGGTTTGTTTAAATTATGGGGTGTTATGGGGAAGAGGGGGTAATTAAGGTGGTGGAAAGAGAGGAGAGAGATTGAATTTTTGTGAAATTAATGTGTACAGTATTTCTCTCTTTTTTAAAGTATAAGTGTACAAATTCTTATCTAAATTGGATAAAAATGTGGTTTGCCTAAATTATGGGGTGAAAATGTAATGGGGTTGGAAAGGGGGAGAGGGGAAGAATATTCGGAAACCATATGTAGGCAGTATTTTTCTGTTTGTTTTAAAGTATAAGTGTACAAATTCCTATCTAAATAGGATAAAAAATGTGGTATTGCCTAAATTATGGGGTGAAAAAATTTTGGGGGTGGAAAGGGGGCGAGGGGATTAATATTCGGAAACTGTATGTAGGCAGTATTTTTCTGTTTGTTTTAAAGTATAAGTGTACAAATTCCTATCTAAATAGGATGAAAAATGTGGTATTGCCTAAATTATGGGGTGAAAAAATTTTGGGGGTGGAAAGGGGGCGAGGGGATTAATATTCGGAAACTGTATGTAGGCAGTATTTTTATGTTTGTATTAAAGTATAAGTGTACAAATTCCTATCTAAATCGGATAAAAAATGTGGTTTTGCCTAAATTATGGGGTGTTATAGGGAATGGGGGGTGACTTTTTGGAATTTTTTTTTCACAGTAACCTTCGCAGACACACACTCGAAAACTCTCCAAAGTTTCATTGCAATCTGATAAATGGTATAGAAATGCATAGAAGACGAACAAACCCACAAACAAACATCAATTTTTATACAGTACATAATACAAGATTTGTGTTACTAATATTTTGAGCTCTGTGCCTGGTGATTTGTATACTGAGGTGATAGTAGAACTTGTGTTTTCAATTCTAAACATCTTGATGCTATTTTATAGGTTTTTGTTTGTCTTTACTTGTAAATATTGCTGTTCCATGTTTGGAATGTGAGGCTTCTTCTTACTTTTTCATTACTATGGGCCTCTTGTATGCATAGTATGTCTCAACTGAATTTCCTACAGAGATGTGAAAAGATTATTTTGCTTATTGACTGTAATCTATATATATAAAGAAGTATGTATGTATGTTTGTTTGTTCTTCATACAAATCCACAGTTTTCATCCAATCTCGATGAAACTTTGCACACTTATCCTTTGAAACAAGGAGAAAAATATTACCTAGATTTGGTTGTATAAATAGTACATGTTGTCTTATAATTTTGAAAAATTACTGAATGGCAATAGATGCGTAGGATGTGTAGGTCTCTGTATGTCAGAAACTTGATTGCCTGGGGACCAACTCTTCACAGCACCAAGCTTTCCTGATCTTTGACCGTTTACTCTGGCCTCGGGGTTTAACACAGTCACCAACTACTCGAATTACCCCAAGCAGTAAGGGTTTAAAACACTAATATATGACCAGTTCACACTGGGAGGAACAGAAAATAAAGAATCGTCATTTAAGATAAAAGTTCACACAGTAGCTATATTGTTCAAAGTAATCAATATATATACAATTCCCGAGTACCAGAGCATGTACACTTTAAAGGCAATCAGACTTCATCACCGCAAAATAGATTGCAAAGGTCAGACATGCAGCATCATCACTTGGTCCTTAAAATAATTCCACGTTGCTTCTAACATGATAACTGCCGCCCAACACCCATGTGCCTCCCACACTAGACCAACCCCGACGATAGACGACCGACAAATAGACCATGTGTAGGACGCGTGCTGTCTTAAATAGCCTCCTAGCGACATTCAGATCACTACGCGCCAATCAAATCTCATAATCTAAAATTCTTTTTGCGTCACCTAGATTGCTGTCCTTTGGTATAAAATCTTAGATACTTCCCTTGCCATCAACTTACCAAAATATCCACCCCTTTATATAACTTGTTCATATAAATTTATTTGATGTGACCCTGGAACTATTTTCTCTCCTCGAAGCACGTGGTTCTTTGGCGCGAAACCAACTCATGGTCTTTAACAGTCTTGCTTATAAATGGCCGATATTTTCATATAATTTCGAAATTAAGTAACTTCTCTTGCAGAACTGTGATTTCAAATCTAAGATCACCAGTGTATGCTTGAATTTCGTGTCTACAATTTGAAATGTGTCTGATTATTCTATCTAAAGTGGTTATTGATACAAAATTTCCTAAAGTTTCAGACTTTCATAATTTAATTTAAAGTCCCCTAAACAATTTACAATGTTCAAACCACGTCAGAGTGTAATACTAATTAGTCTGCTTCTAATGGTGTTCTTACAATTTTGCTACCTATAATACTTTTTAAAATAACCGATTATCAAAGATTCCTTTTGTCCTTAGATTGAAACACGTTTTCCGATAATCTAAATTTACATGTTTTTATGTGCAAAACAAGTGATATTCTACTTTTTGTTATCGAAATCCCTTGAAAACTCGTTTGCTGATGATTTCCCCCTAATATAGTTAACAAATTCTAATCGGAAATGATTTCTTGGTTAAACTAACTTACACAGTCCCACTTGAATAAATGACTGTAGCTACTACCTGAAGCTACTTGCCTATGGAAAACCCAAACTAAAACATCTTTCTACTCTTTTACACCCAAAAATAATGCTGTGACTTCAACTTTTTTTAACTGAAAGTAAGTTTAGGGGTTATAGGGAGGATGCTAGGCCCCTGACATGTACTACCTTTCCATGCAGTGTAGCTTAGTGGTTTAAAGCGCCCGCTTACTTATGTGTTGGAGTGTGGTCTCCAGTTAAAATCTCCAAAGAGGAAAAAATTTAAAAAAATTGTTTTTCATCATGAGAGTCACGCCTGGTCAGTCGGTTGTTTGGATTGAATGTTAAACTTTATATATCACAAATTTAGGAGTGAAATGCGAGGCAAATCGTAGGTAGTCTCTCAGTGCTGTAGGTTTACACTTTTTTACGTTATATTGATCCCTTAAGGGTTGTTACTCTTGCAGTCAGTGTGTGTGATCTCCACTAATCTATATATATAAAGATGAATGTATGTATGTTTGTTTGTTTGTTATTTATAAACACCCACAGTTTTCATCCAATCTCAATGAAACTTTGTACACTTATCCTTCGAAAAAAGGAGAAAAATACTGTCTACATTTGGTTGTATTAATAGTACATGTTGTCTTATAATTTTGAAAAATTACAGAATGGCAAAAGACAGACGCGTAGGATGTGTAGGTCTCTGTACTACATTTCCATACAGCGATGTGGTAGCTTAGCAGTTAAAGCTCCTGCTTACTGATGTGTTGGAGTGTGGTCTCTGGTTCAAATCTCTGTGGAGGCAAAGATTTTTAAAAATTGTTTTTGATCGTGAGAGTCACGCCTGGACCGTCGGTTGTTTGGATTGAATGTTAAACTCTATATATCACAAATTTAGGGGTGCAATGCTGTAGATGTACACTTTTTTGTGTTATATTGATCCCTTAGGGGTTGTACTCTTGCAGTCAGTGTGTGTGTGATCTGCACCAATAATACTATAAATGCGGAAGTAAGTCTCTGTCTTTTTGTTACGTTTTGACGACTAAATGTCTATAATGATATTGATGGAATTTGTCAAGGAAATACTTTGTATCTGTAGAAGGGCACAGGACATTTTTTCGTTATGATTAACAGTTGTAGTCACAAAATTTTGAGAACTTATCAAATGGTGACAGAGATGTGTGTGGTAGTCTGTAATGTTACGTCAGTTGCACAAGCTGTCTTTCTTGTGCATTATGTAAGTGTGTAATTTGTTAATAAGTTTTGTTTAGAGAAAAAACGTATGATTTAGTATAGATTTAGATTTTTTCTGTTCTATTACTTTGTGTCTGCTTAAATGTTTATGGCACCAGTTTATTTTGCCTTCTTTTTAGACATGCCTTGCTGGAGTAAACTGGCCTAAGGTGTAGCTCTAGCAGAGCACGAGTAGCTAAAATTACTAGAACCCAAGAATTGGATGCTCATGCTGAAGAAAGTAGAAAAGACCAAGCTGAAATAAAGCTTCCCTTAGTTAACACTCCCCCCCCACACACACACACATTCCCGCACCTTCGTTTGTTTTTCTGTTTTTAAATATGTTGGTTCTCTTCATGAGACAGGTTCGATGGTAGAATGATATAGTGATGGTTTTCCTGTCATATTATACTGACTCGGTGTTGTTTGGGACCAATCCTTCATTACCAACAACTTTCTATATTCAATTCTGGTAAATAAATTCTTAATCCACGCTTACGAAGTCACGGGTATCAGCTAGTACATTCAGTATTTGGGTTTACAATTATCAAAGTTTGCTCTCATAGGAGACTTGTTTCTGGTGGTAGGAAGATTGATTGTTGCCATATAGGCATCATTCCCATGGGACATCAGCAGTTTCCAGGAATGTTCTATTAGAAAATAATGATGTGGGGGATCACCCTTGTCTTCCAGTGTGGTACTGCAAGGTAGTTGTATATCTTTAATATATTTATTAAGCATTGTGGGTATAATTATCAATATGGTCAAAAAAAAGGGAGTGGGGTCTCCACATATGATGTTATGATTTTGGGGAAGTGATGAAGAACTGTAAAACAGGTAGACTGGCGAAAGATTAATTTTTAAGGTAGATTTAAAATGGGTAAGATCAAAACCATGTGCTTGGCAGTCAGAAGGGGAAGCAAACCAGTCAAATTTAAATTATGGCAACAATAAATTGAAACTGTTCTAATCTTGAAATTCCTTAGCAATAATATGTAAGCTGATAATAGTTCTTCCAAAAATAAACAACTGGGTTAAATAAGCTGCAAAAATTTGAATTTCTGATGAACAAATTGAGGTAATAGTTCTATTTAGAAACTTTACCTCAGGCAGCAAAAATATCACTAAAGAAAACGTACCTGCTCCCCATCCTAACCCTTAGATTAAAGACTGTCACACAGACTAAGAGGGGGAGCAACAGTTTCAACTGATCAAATTGAATCCAGAAGACCAAATGACATAAAATCAGAAGAAAATCCAACTGACTTCTACTAGGACTATAAAAAAGCGTTCTAAACTCTTAGGAGAGACAAGGTACAAATGGTAAGGTCACATGTTGAAGGTAACATCAAATAAACTACCTAAAGAACATTCTAAAAAATCATTACCTGGAAGTATATATTTATGACGCAATGCAATAAGGCAGTAATGACATATACAGAGATTATATAGATTTGTGAAGCATAAAGATATGAAACAATTTTTAAGTCAATATATTTGTAAATGTCAGCTAATTCTAATCTCATAATAACATAGCAATTACATAAACACCTTCCTCAACTAGTTATAGGAAATTTGAAGTCATGGTACATGGACAATGAGAACGCATGCAGTTTTACAAAGCAGTGTAATAAAACAATAGCATTTATTTACTAATGCTCTAAGTTAACTTGGATAGAACAAATAAATCATTTTCATAATTGCAATATCACATAGAACATATAACAAAAGAATTTAACCATGCTGTGCATAAACAAGGTCATTTGAGACTTCTCACAAGTTACTAGGTACATCTGCACCAATATGTAGTTGGCAAGAATTCAACAAACACTAGCCTTCTGATGAAAGCCAATGTATAATGGCTGAAAAATTATATTTGAATAAATCAGTACAACAACCCCCAAAAAACAAACTTTTAAATGATATAATGTAGTCATTCTTCATATTGATATCAACTGCATTTAAATTACTAGATTCACATGATAATGTCCTTGTGACAACTCCTTTCAACATTTATGTCAAATCATTATACTGTCAGGTATGGTGTATAAGTCAAATACCATGACTTTGTGTTAACACTTACATGTAGGCAGATGTTCTCAATTATATTCGAAATCTTAATATAAACCTAAGTGCTACAGTGTAACAATTATTATAGAGGAGGGCAGGAAAAATAAACCTATCACCCAACACAGATAAAGGCAGGGGGGCCATGATGCTCCTGCCTTCGTCTGTGGTGAATGATGTGTTTTGTTTCCCTATACTTCCTTACTTTGATTGATTATCTTCATTTTTAGTGTTATTGTTTTCATTATCTCTGTAGGTTAGTTAACACCTACATGAGTCTGAAGTGCTACTAGATGGGACTTTAGTTCGATCTAAATACTTTGGGATATTCATAAAGATGCCTGTAATCCTTTTTTACTAAAATAAGCAACTAAAGTGACTAAAAAATATAATTCTTAGAGTTTATGACTTGTTCTTCTCTCTAGGCTAAATTTCATTTGAAGAACCTCTGATAGTAAAATTTCAAATCCTCAGAATTGCATATAGTTCATTCTGATTATATTTTAGAGTGCTGTCAGAATAGGCTTCCACTGATACTGAAAAATGACACTTCATCAACTGCAGATGGCTTTCTCATTTCCATCAGTCATCCCAAGAATTTTTAACTTCCCTGTTCATAGCTGATCATCAAAACAGTGATTAAACATGTTAACCATAAAGGAAATTAAAAAAGAAGATTCAGTGCAAAAGATATCAAAATCATATGCTGCACATAGAAGAAAAGCATCTAACAATAACCAGATAAATTTGAACTACAAAAACTCAGATACTACTGAGCAAATTTCAGTGGGGGTTTCACCATTGAAATGTTTGGTATTTCTTATGTTTCAACATTACATAAGATAGGAGCATTAAATGAAATTCTGAACATATGGTGACAAATACCAAAGATGTAATGACTAGATGTTGCATACTTCGAACTAAACACACAACTACAATGTCTCTTTAATGAAAGCAATAAAATCAGTCTCCAATAATAACTATTTGCATATTCCACACTAAACAAAACTTGAATTTTTATTTCCTTTAATTTTGGATATACAGCCTCTATACACCATACATGGCCATATAGAATGTGAGAAACTAATAATGAAAAAATAACAGAGATTTTCTTTGATCACAATCTTTCAGCACAATTACAATGTCTCTGGCAAACGTAGGGCATTCTGTTCACAATAAAATGGTGCCACAGTTTGTAACTCCCTGAAACAATTCACAAGTAAACAATTTTTTCAAATCTTGTTTAGTTCTGAATACTTGATATGCAATTCTGAATACCTAATATTCAACTGTGCGGGTACAGAATATATTTAAATTTTGCCCCCCAGAGGCAGATGAAGCCATATAATGAGGCACATCTAAGGTTTGATACCATGAAAACTCATTCAAAATTTATATAAATATTGTCCTTGGGTGACTAGCCAAGTTATAGGAGTCTTATTATAACACTCCTATAACTCGGCTAGTCACCCGAGAACAATATTTTTATTCTCAATGCCAAGAAAAACTACGTAATTATGTATCATTCAAATCAGTTCAGCAGTTTTCAGGCAATGCTAAATTATTCATAAAATAAATTTTTTATAACATCTTAACTCATATGCTAAATTTAGCTTTGACCACAAGCTTTCAAATTCTTCATATCCATTCAACATCTGTTTTTTCGGCTTGATGCCAGAATAAACAGGCACATTCCAAATACCCTTTAATGTATATGGTATGTATCAATGTGCATACGGTCCATGTTTTGATTTTCCAACAGTAACTTTAGCAGATGTAATTAGGTTGAAGTGTAACCTGGACTAAAATGAAAAATAATATTCCATATTAAAGCATCCAGAAAATCCCATTCTTAGAACTGTGCCGCAAATCACTATTTAGCTTAGTAATGGAAATGGCTGGTAAAAAATCAATGAAGTTTGATAGACATTGATATTTTTGGGCGAATAAAAATAGTATACAGGTAAATCAGCTTCAACTCACTTCTTTCTTAGTAGGGTGCAGGTGAATCTGAGTTCACTTTAATTCTGGAAATGGGTGGTACAAATTGTATGATACTTGGTACATGGTTCTGATTGCATGAATAAAAATAGTGTATGGGTAAATTAATGCCAACTAGACTGGGAAACATCAGGAACTCTATACTATTATAAATTTGTAAGCAGGCTGTGTGTGTCTCATTATTGGAACAGGAGCCACACAAAAACTACCACAGCAATTTGGATAGGGTTTTCAAATCTTTAGAACTAACAATCACAATTGAAATCTACGGAAATAGCAAATGACTTATATGAACTGAGGTACGGAGGGAATAATTAAATAAAATTCTAGAGATATGGATCACACTATAATTGAGATGTTCACTCCATGCACAAAACTGACAAATATATCACACAACTTATTTAGAATTCTGTTTATTTTTCAGTTTTCTTGAATGTTGTAAATGGAATAACTGAATATGATGCTAAGCATTACTAATAATGGTGCTTAATTTACTTTAAAAATCATGCATTTCACCAAAGACAAATATCTCTGGACTGTCTTTGGTTATAATTTTGCAGTCTTATCTGTTCTGATAAATGTAATTATACGGAATTCATTACTCAAACCACTACATAATATTTTAACTCTTCAATGTAACAAAAGTGTAATATTTATGGTAAGTAATTTTGTGCTTAATATGGATAGTAAAGGGTTTTAAAGATACAGAGTCACCGAAATTTGATGGTGAATAGTGTAAGACAATTCGAAAGTAAATAATAAAATTATGTGTTACATCGCTTACCGGTAGTTCTCGAGAAATCAGAAGCAAAAATCAGTTATATGTGTAGTTCCTTGGTGATGTTTTTAATCTGTTCGAGGCCACATTTCAACCTAACCACAACTACTATGAAAAAAAATTTAAAAAATAGAATAGACGTTACACTGCGTACTGTCAATGTATTATTGAGCGTGTCTTATTCCTCTTGCAGTGCAAAGTGAAGTTGTATTATGAAATTAATTGTTATAATTTACCCTATGCATACATTGAATCCTAAGACTGACAATGTCTTTAGCGATGCATTTCATGTGTTTAGGTGTATCTGCATCGTTTGATTTTGAAGCGCCAATATCGAAATGCAACATGGACCATAAAGTTTATGAAGCAAAATGAGACATGATTAATTCACTTATTAATAGTAATTAATAAGCTGCTTTAGTGAGAATCACAGCAAGAATATGTTACAAAAAGGATTTAACCAGAATTTCAAAAGATTGTCATTGCTTTTGCAGCGCCGGTGGATTTCTAATAGATATGCGTCACTCTCACATTTCGGCATTTTTAATTTAATTCGTGGAGACTTTTCCGAAAAAGGAGAGTGCAAAACATGAAGAGGACATTATAACAAAGCAGTTAAAACAAATTCAACAGGTCAGTACCAGTTTCAGGCAGGTGGAGAATGTCCCCTCCCTCCCATAAGCTGCTTTAATGAGTGCCATTTCAGTGATGATGTATATTCCCAGAAACAAAAGAAATGGTGGGCATGTCAAGTCTATATTTATGTATGGCTTTGGTGACATGGTTTTTTTTTTGGTCCAGGCCGCATTTGAACCTAACCACTTAAATTTCGAGATACAATGAAGAAATTTGTGTATATGCGTAGAAGTCATTAAGCAAGAAATACATGTTACTAACCATGGCATAGGAATTTGCACATAATTTGCCATCAATTTCAGATTCGTTATTGCAAATGCTATTATTGGCGGCAAAGATATTTTTAGAAATGACCATTCGCTACTGCCAACACAACCGCAGATGGTAGCTTTCATTTTGCTTTATGTCTAAGATAATTTCTTTTAGCCTTAATATTCACTTTTAATCTCAAGAAAAGTGTTTTAAAATTTCTGACAAAAGGTCAACTAATTCTCGTACATCCTTATTGTGTTTCATCTAATTTTAATTTCTTATTTTGAATGTATTATAGTGTGTGAAAATGTAAGTATAGCAAAAATCTTTTGAACTGTAGTATGAAAACAGAATCTAAGGTAATAACTAAAGGAAAGGAAAATATTTAAATGAAATTTAAATTTTTTGCTAAACTCCATGCATTCAAAGCAGTGGGTAAATGCCAGTATTGAATAAAGGAATGAACAGTACCAGATTTTTAGTGCCAGAAACCTGCCAGAACAACATCTGACAGAATATTAAAGTAAATAAGGAAGGATTGCAAAAATAACTTCACTTACTAGAGATGTAAGCAGGAGGGCCAGGTCAAACACAAAAAAATATCCATAAATATTAGAGTAGCATTTTATAAAATTTATATATTTGTATGATGATTGATTATATTTGAACGTTTGTACTTTTTTATTAAATGAATATTTATTTTCTTTTCTTACAGATTCAGAAGAAGAAAGAAAGCACCAGAAAATTTTTTGAAGATGCACTGATAGCAGATCGTAACGTAAAGGAAAAAATGCAAATAGATGAGGAAGCTGAAAACAAGCTACAAGAAGTATATGCAGCAGTGAAACAAAGGATTGCCAGATTGCGGAAAGGAAAAATGGCACTGGTATTTTTTACACTTATGGGCTTCTTTCTCTTCTTATTGCCATATTCCCTTCTTCTATTTCTTCCTACCATTTATCTCACCTTGCAGGATCTGCTTTACTGGACTTCTTCCTTTTAAGTCAATCTTTTGCAACTTCAGGTAAGGCATTCATTAGCCTCGTGTCCTCCTGCAAGATATCCAACCAGCACTTCCATGGTCTTTGGCTCTCAGGACTTACATCAAGAGCAGTTCTTGCAACTGAAGAGTTGCTGCTGTGCAGTAGATGACCATACCATCACAGACAAGCATCTCACATTTTCTCAAGGACTGGAGGAACACCAAATGTCACCCAAATGTTGTCATTCCTACCAACACCATGTTAACTCGTTTTCAGATATCTTGGAGTGTCTAACCATCCAAACAGTTTAGTGTTCTCTGTTAATATTAACAGATTCATCACTTGTAACTTCATACTTCATTTACTTGGTCTTCTTTACATTATGCCACAGGCCGTGTTTGTCTAGGGAACTTTTCTAATGTTGAATTTGTTGTTCCAGTTCCGACAAGACTTGCAGGTGGTCATGATATCAGCCAGGGGTGTGGAGAGAATACTTCTGCAACAATGGTGTTGAGACAGAGGATAAACAGAAGTGGGGACAAAATCAGACCCTGATGAACATCAACACTAATGGGAAAAGTTGTGAAATTTTCTGCAACACATTTGGCATTGATGGTATAAAAGATGGATTCATTTAACATGTACTTCTGGTACTCCATGCTGTCTCAGTGTGTACTAGATCAGGGGTACCCTATTGAAGGCCTTTTCAAGATCCAAAAAAGCTGTACGGAGTGGTTTTCATCTTTAATGGTCATAACATGGCCAACATCATCAGTAGAACAATAATGAAACTTTGCTAAATGGTAGATTCAAAAAAAAATAAAAAAAAATCCTTCTGGGGTATTTAGCTCATTGTACATGTTCCTATGCCATTTATTTCAGTCATATATATTTATGATGATTGTAATGACGTCCCAATTCGAGCCAGTCCTTGTAGGCTAACGTCTTTGTCTTGATTGCATCTTGCACATGATCATTCAACCGCCATACTTCTTTCTTGATGAAACAACATTCAGGTTTTGTTGTGTCCATGGCACAAGTGGCATGGTGGCACAAGTCTTATAATGTGTGATGATTGTTGTTCAGATTTTGTCATGTTCTTGCATACTTAAAGAGCTTATATATGTTTTCAGCTGGATGTGATGCTGCTTTAATTTCAATCATTTAATTCATTCTTACATATACTTAAGGTTTTTCTTCTAGAGTTTAAGGCAAATCCTCAACTGATGAGAAGTCAAATTAACCAATAATCAATCTTCATATTTCTTCTATCACTGCTAAAGGTAATGAGGTGTTCTCGTATTTCTATGTACATCTTCTCAGAACGTCTCGTACTTCTATTTACTTTACCTTGTCATCTTAGTGAAAATATCTACTTAATTATTTATTGTAGTTTCTTCTAAAGTTTTATTTCCTTTGCTATGAGAAAATAAGAAACACAATTTCCAGTCCACATCATCCAGCTTCGCCAACTTAATAATGATCTAATGTTAATTAATTCCCTTTTTATTTTAATTCTATAACATCCTTAATCATCTGAATATGCACAGGTTCTTTTCCACAGTAACTTTAAAATTCAAAGCAAACACGACACAGCCTTCACCAAGCTTGTCTAGTCTTGATCTTTCTCTTTCTCTTTCTCTTCTGTTTATATAAACGTTTCCTTAGTTACCCATTTCACAGAGTAATTATTATAGTAGCCTGTTATATCACAGTGTGATGGATGTTTTCTGCAAAAGCTAACTCTGACACCTCAACACAAGCCAGGATTCGTATCCATCCATACTCTCCAAAGCCCTTCCCACCACTTATTCTATTAAAACCAATACTGTTCCTTCTGTGTCCATTCAGGCTGCCATCAATGAAGTGGAGTTCATTTTCTTCAACAGACTGCAGGTAGTTTTTAAGGCTGATCCAGAATTCCTCCTTTGGATCATCCAAGCACCCAGTTTGTGGGTCATAGAAGGAAACTATGCATAATGTTTTGGAACAAAAATAATCTTGGTAGACATCAATAGGCAATAAAGACAGTTCATCTCAATGACATGGTCCCGAAACTCTGTACTCACAGTGATAGTTATGCCATTCCTGGTTTCAATAAGAGAACAACCTGTATCCTTCACCAATATCCTTGGATTTTAAGCCAATCCACTTGTTTCTTGGTTGAAAGCAATATCTACTTACCAGATCTTCAGTGCATATCAACCTCTCAACTTTGGCCCTTGAGTATACTGATATTAATGGTAGCGATTTTCATCTGTTGGAGATCTTCTTAAGCTCATCCCATCCTTGAGTCGGTAGCCCTCAAACCATTTGGGTGATACTGGTGGGTGTTAGTTAAAGCAGGGGCCACACTAGCAGTTACCATAATATTTTCTTGGTTCATCATGATGTTTACATTTTAACCAACTAGTCACCGATAATGATACAGCTACTGTCAACATTTAATTTGGCTATCCCTAACATGGAAAATACACACCATCTGTAGTTGCATGCTCCAGGTCAGATGCTATGGTAGTGCTAGTTTTGGTCAAAACCAAGTGTTTCATTTCCCCAGTACCACCTATATCTGGAAGGCATTCATCAATCTGCCACCTGTCTTTTATTATTACTTTTACTTTTTTATTGTTTTTATTTTACTTTCCCACTTGTGGTAATGACTGGAAAAAAAATGAAAAATGATCTTTACTAAAGGAGAAAGTAAAATATTTATTATTTACAAACCATGTAAGTTTTGCACTAGCATTTATCATTATTATTATTATTATTATTGTAAAAATCATAAAGTTGATTTAACTAAACAAAACCTATGTGCCCTTTTCTCTACTCCTATGCCAGAATTTGAAATTACACTGATTGTTCAATATAGTACTCTGTGTAATTGACACACTACATTATGTAATTATTAATCAAAGAACTTGAATCTATTTCTATGATCAGTTCTGTTGTCCATTTACTACCATTGATCTCTATTCCTAGAAAAGCTGTCATCTTTATCCAGTATCATGGGTCTACTCAACAAATTATCAAATACTCAGTTTCTCTCCTGCGCCTAAAACAATACTACAGGGGTTGGAAAATTTCCTAACCTTGCCTCTCCAATACCATTGTGTGGCCCAATAAAACTAATAAATCTTTACCAGCATCAAATAATCTTTGATACTAGCAATATGAAATTTGCATACTTTTTGCAATTATTCAAAGCCATTTATGTGTTAGTGATTGGTATTCAAACCATTTTGACAATTTTTTTTTATACATTTTCATTTAAATTTGTTTGCCACAAATAGAATGTACTTTTTATCTGTAGTTAACCATCAAATTTATATATCCCTTTCAACTTCCGATTAGTACCAAAGGGACTGATAACAACATACTGCACCAGATGTGGCAAGAACTTGAATATTGATTTGATATCTGCAGAATCAGTAAGGGGACACACATACAGTAGAGTACTTGTAATATGACCAAATAAACTGGGTTTTTTACATGACTAAAGTTTTGTGACAGCATGTTCAAACTAGATGAATAGGTGGGAGTTGTAATAGGATGAAAGAAGAACTGCCTAATTTGAATCAATTATTTATTTGTTTAATATAATAGGTACATAACAAAATGCTTACAACATATGTCAAACTGCCACTGACCTTAACAGAATACTGCTAACCTGAAAAAATACACATAGAATATCTGTATCTCTGTGATATATGTTGCCTTGATCATAGCTCTTGAGAAAATTTTTGAATAAAATGTTTACACAGGAATTGCATAGAAAAACAGAAACATTTCTGTAACATAAAATAATATCCAGAAGTTACTTATTGCACAAAAAACACATAGTTTATTCATATCTCTGTAATATGTGGTGCTGCTATTTATCAGTAATATGCTAAACCCTTGTTGATGCCAATGAAGCAGTTTATTAATATCACTGTGATATGTTCTACTGCTACCTGTCACCTTGGCGCTGAATGGCTGTGACTATCATTTTTTTCCTTCAAAGTCAAACTCCAAAAAAAAATTCGTTCTTAATTTATGATGTTGCCTAAGTGGAGACCTTAACCTTTAAAATGATACCTCACTTATCGATTTTGCTTAGGTATCAAGGGAGATAAATGGCTTGTAACACAAAATATTTTTATGGAAATATTGATACATTTTTACTTTAAAGGTCAAATTCCAAAAACAAGATGTTTTCTTTAAATATGATGTGACCAAAGTGGAGACCTTAATCTTTAAAAATATTAACTCATTTCTTGATTTTGGTTAGATATGAAGGGAGATAAATCATTCGTGACACAAAAATGCATAGTAGAAATGTTGATACTATTGCCCTTTAAAGATCGAATTCCAAAAAATTCCTGTCTTAATATATAATTTCACCAAAGTGGCGACCTTAAACTTTAAAATGATATCTCATTTATAGATTTTGGTTAGGTATCCAGGAAGTAGAATGACCTGCAATAAAAAAAAAGTAAATAAATTTAGAAACAGTCATTTTTGCCCTTGCCATTTAAAGGACGAATTTGAAAAAAAAGTTATATTTCAAAATATGATGTGAACAAAGCAGAGAACTTAATATTTTAAATGATACCTGTGGACCTCTGGTTCAGAGCTGAGTTGAGGGTCTAAACCAGAGACTGCAGCATTTCTGCGATTATCATGGCTGCAGATTCCTAGATCTTCTCCCTGGGGTCGAGTTGTGTAGGGTTCACTTGGATAGCTCAGGTGTGCACTACACACATGAATCGGCTACACAGGTGACAGGGGCCATTTGGAGTGCATTGGAGGATTTTTTTAGGTTGAGGGAGGAAGACCCGACACCGGCATTACAGTTACGGGCAGCCCATTTCAATTCGACACCGTATGTTAGGAGTAGCATAAATCATTCTTGACCGTTAAAAGTACTCGTTATTAACTCTAAAAGTGTTTGTAACAAGCATCCTGAGCTTGAAAGCGTTATTAGTAGCATATAAGTATATATTGAATTAGGTACTTAAAGCTGGTTAAAACAGAATATAAGTTAAGCAGAAATTTTTAACAATAGCATGAACGTTTTCCGTAAGAATATGTTGCATTCTAATAAAGGTGGTGTATTTATAGCTGTTAGTAAACACCTGTTGTGCAACGAAATAGATATAATATGGACTGAAATCCTATGGATTAAACTAAATGTAGCTAGAACAAAAACCTTGTCATGGGGTCTTTCTATCGTCCACCAGATGCAGATGTAACTGTTGCTGAGGCCTTAGGGAATAATGTAAGTAACATAGCTCGGCAATTTCTCGATCATGCAATAATACTAGGAGGCAACTTCAACTTTTCATATATTGACTGGACTAATTATGTCAACATTACTGGTGGGAGGGATAAAAGATGCTGTAAAATTGTTCTCTATCTTTTCTCAGATCTTCATCTTTAGCAGCTCGTCACTGAACCAACGATAATGAAAACAATTTAGATATTCTCATTACAAATAGGCCTGAATTATTCTCAGTCATTTCTACCACCATGGGAATAAGTGATGATAAAGCTGTAATTGCTACAGTAAAAGTTACAGCCACACGCAAAAACAAGAAAGAAAGGATCATTTACAGTTTCTAAAAAGCCCCAAAGGAGAACTTAAGACTTACATATACCGAAAAGGACAATCATGGATGGGAATGATCCCCCGTGGTATACACTTGAAGTTAAAAGGTTACTTAAAAAGCAAAGGAAGATACAGACATGTTCAAGAAGGACGATGTATAGGATTTATTTAGAAAAGTTAGGTGAGACAAGAGGACATGTTAAGAATGTGATGTGTGAGGCCTTCAATGACTTTCTTTGCAAAGAGCCTCAACAAAATCCCAAAGAAGTTTTGGTCATATGTAAAAGAAAGTTAGTGGTACTAACAACAATATGCCGGTTCTACTGAAAGATGGTTGTGAAGTTGATGACAGCTGCGACAAGGCTACCATATTTAACGCCGAATTTAAAAATTCTTTTAATGATGAAAACTTGGGAAACATTCCCGCTTTTCCATGACGTGTAGAATTTGAGATGGATCCTGTACAGATTGATAGTGTAGGTATTATAAAGCAATTAAAGCTTCTGAAATGATGGAAAGTGCCACGTCCCGATGGTATACCAGTAAGAGTATTTTCGGAATACATGGAAGAAATAGAACCATTTCTGTCAGATATATTTCGTAAATCTTTAGAAAAATGAAAAGTACCTTCTGACTGGAAAATAACAAAGTTGATTCCCTTGTTCA
This sequence comes from Vandiemenella viatica, assembly GCA_031002005.1. NCBI lineage: Eukaryota > Metazoa > Arthropoda > Insecta > Orthoptera > Morabidae > Vandiemenella > Vandiemenella viatica. The sequence continues at coordinate 55,056 of JARYHS010009441.1, forward strand.
AGAAAGGAGATCGGAGAGATCCTAGGAATTATTGACCCATATCTCTAACATGTGTCTCCAGTAGAATTCTGGAGCATGTCATATGTTCTAACGTTATGAAATTTCTACATGAAAACAAATTTCTTACAGCAAACTAACATGGATTTTGGAAGAACATATCATGTGAAATGCAACTGGTCCTATTTTTGCAAGCTGTAATGAATGTTATCAATGCAAGATCACAAGTTGATGCAATTTTCTTGGATTTTCAGAAAGCTTTTGACTCTGTACCACACAACTGACATTTAGCGAAGATTCGAGCATATGGTATATTGGATCAGATTTGCGAATGGATACACAAGTTTCTAACTATTCAGTCACAGTATGTCATGGTTGATGAGGAAGCCTCTTCTAAGCTAGAGGTTACTTTGGGCATTCCTCAAAGTAGTGTAAATAGGACCACTTCTTTTCCTAATTTTTAGAAACGATCTTGGTGACAACATTAATTGCATGATGTGATTCTTTGCTGATGATGCACTTATCTGTAAGAAAGTGAGGTGCTCTGACGCTTGCTTAGAAATTCAGTGCAATCTGGATGTTATTTCAGAATGATGCCATAAATTCAGCTTATACTCAACTGCAAAAAGTGCAAGAGCAATGTAAATAAGTAATAAAAAAAAGTTTGCTAACAAGTACAAAGTTAAATTTTCAATTGTTGAGACAGTGGAATACCTGAACTATCTAGGTGTAACAGTACAAAGCAACATGAAATAGGACTTGCATATAACTTCCATCGTAGGCAAAGCTAATTCTAAACTACGATTCATAGGTTGTATTTTGAGAAGTTGTAATGCTTACACAAAGGAAATAGCATACAAAAAACTAGTGCATCCACATTTGGATTATTGTTGTGGAATTTGGAATCCACATTGTAAGGGATTGATTGATACGTTAGAGAAAGGACAGAAGAGAGCCGCTCGATTTGTGACTACTAGTTACAGTCCTTATGTAGGTATCACAGAGCTGATACATCAGTCGGGCTGGGATTCTTTGGTGGACAGATGACATTGTTTTGATCTGAATTTGTTGGGGATTATGCGAAAATCTTTAATTTATGAATGCAATTAAATACTTCTTCTGCCAACCTATGACAGGAGGGATAAGATTTGAGAAATAAGATGCCATACTGATACTTTTATGCATTCTTTCTTTCCTAATTCTGTTTGGGATTGGAATGCACAGAATTAGGATTGGTGCTTAGCACCCTCTTCCACCCACAGTATTTGTGAATTGTGGAGTATAGATATAGATGTAGATTTATCGATTTCAATTAGATATCAAGGGAGATAATGGCTCGTGACACAAAAATGCGGTGTAGAAATATTGATGCTTTTTGCCCTTTAAGGGACAAATTATGAAAATTTCCTTTGTAATTATGAGTTGTCACAAAAGCAGAGATCTTAATCTTTAAAATCATTTAAAATTATCTATTTCAGTTACATATCCATAAAAATAAATGGCTCATGATGAAAAGATTTGTTATGAAAGTAATGATAATTTTGTCCTTTAAGTGTAAATTTCCAAAAAAATCCTTTCTTGAAATATGATGAGATCAAACTGGGTACCTTAATCTTTAAATTGATACCACGTTTATCGATTTCAGTTACTAGATATCAAGGGAGATATTTGACTTGTGACACAAAAAGGTGTAGTAGATATATTGATACTTTTGCCATTTAAAGATCAAATTCTGAAAAACTCATTTCTCACCATAGCAGAGACCTTAACCTTTAAAGTGATATATCATTTTTTTGATTTCAGTTAGATATCAAAGGAGATAAATTGCTTGTGACACATAAAACACATTTTAGAAATATTGACATTTTTACCCTTTAAGGGTCGAATTGGGGGAAAAAATTAATTTCTTAACATATTATGTGACCAAAGCAGAGACCTTAATCTTTAAAATGATACCTTTGGTTAGAAATTAAGGGAGATATGTGCCCTGTGACAAAATAAAAAAAAACTCTTTTAGAAATGGTATATATGATAATATAGCTACAGTAAATTTATGAAATAACTTCAAGAGTTTACAATAACCCATGAATTTCTTTTTGGATGGTTTACAATTTGAAAAATATTGAACCATTACAGAAATATAAATAAATAGCCTAACTTCTTAGTTTGCTATAAAAGTGGCATCTTTGTAGAGAGTTAAAAAATTTCTGACCTTTTTTAACATGATAACAAAGGCTGAATGGATGACACCACAGTGTGACAGACATGATGACCAAGAGTATTGATGAATTTTATCCCTTTTTCGTTCAGGATTGTAGATCACACAGTAGGGATTAGTTTTGGTGCAAAGCACTGTCTACCAACCACGATTCTGTGAACTCCAGAGTATAGATGTAGTTGTATATAAATAAGGTTTTAAACTGAAATATTGTGAAATATTTTCATCTTCTTTATGTTTCCATCCTGTCTTCAAATGATGAATGGTATGCCTACTTTCCCTGTTCATCATTTTTATTGCCTAAAACATTTTGCTTTTCTTATTATCATAATTATTACCCAACAGCTTTCTTCTGTGTTTGTCCTGCTTGTTCCTGTCTTGGTGTTTCTATAACTTTCTACCTTTAACTTGTTTTGTCATATTGTTGCTAACCCGGGAATTTTATTTCCTAATTTCCTTTCTCTTTGCATCTGCCAGAATAACAAGTGCCAACTATTTTTTACCCTCCCCTCTCCACCAATGCCTTGTCCTCAATGCCCAAACCAGTCATGCATCAAGTCTTCGTGGGTACATTTCTGTTTCTCTTGCCATAATGTTTGTGTCTATACATGAATAAGATTATAAACCTAAATATTGTCAATGTTTTGATCTTGGTATTTGTTGCTGTCCTCTTGCCTTCATCTGTGGTAACTGATAGGCCTACTTTCCTTATACATCATTTTAAATGCCTAAAAGCATTTTCATTATTATTGTATTTTAGTTTTCATCCATTTCTATTGCCATTCTTAAAACTTTTTTCCAGTGGTTTCCTTGCATGCCTTGAATTTATGACTGGGGCAGCATAAAGGTAAAGTTGCAGACTTTGCTTGTTTATCCAGTGCTTATGAAGTGTTCAGAAATATCTTACCAATACTTACCACATGTATGGACTATTCATAACATTTATAAGAGTACATCCAGTATTTTTGTAAATTACAAGAATGAACATTCATCTACATCTACATATATACTCTGCAATTCACAAAATTGTGGGTGGCAGAGGGTGCTCAGCACCAAAGCTAATCTCTTTGTTTTGCATTCCAATCCCTAATGGTACGAGGGAAAAAAGAATTCATATAAGAATCATTGCGGCACCTTATTTCTCTAATCTTATCTTTCCTGTCATTCCGACCCAAATAGGTAGGTGGAAGAAGTATTTCACTACACTCAAAAGTGTAAGTGGGAGTACACATGTTTTCCAATAAGTTTAAACGAAACGTGCGTCGTCTATCTACCAGAGACTCCCAGCCTAGTCTACTAATCAGTTCTGTGACGCTTTCATAAGGACTGTAGCAAGCGGTCACGAATCAAGCGGCCCTTCTCTGTACTTTCTCTATACTTTCAATCAACCCCTTACGAAACGGATCCCAAATGGCACAACAATAGTCCAAATGTGGACGCACAAGAGATTTGTACGCTATCTCCTTTGTTTGTTCATTACAATTTTTCAATATTCGACCTATAAATTGCAGCCTAGAATTAGCTCTACCTACCAACGAATTAATGTGTAAGTCCCATTTCATGTTCCTTTGTACTGTTATTCCCAAATATTTCATAGAATCGACCATATCAATAACTGAATTGTTTAACTCATATTTCTGAACAATGGGATTCTTTTTGTTAGTTATGCTCATTGTCTTGCACTTTTTACAATTTAGCGTAAGTTGCCACTCAGCGCACCATTCCAAAATAATATCCAGATCATGCTGAATTTCTAAGCATTCCTTATTTCCCTATAAATAACCGCATCATCCGCAAACAATCTAAAAAGGCTTTTCACTTTGTCTCCGAGATCGTTTATAAAAATTAAGAAAAGAAGTGGTCCTATTACACTTCCTTGAGGTACCCCCGATGTAACATCTAGACTAGAAGAACTTTCTCCTTCAACGACGACATACTGCGACCGACCAGTTAGAAAATCCTTTACCCATTCACAAAGCTGATCCGATATATCGTACCCTCGTAGCTTTGCTAAAAGGCGGTTGTGTGGCACAGAGTCAAAGGCTTTCTGAAAATCTAAAAAAATTGCATCTACTTGTGAACCTGCATCAATAACTTTCATTACGTCGTGTGTAAATAGGGCCAGCTGTGTTTCACATGATCTTTTCTTCCTAAATCCGTGTTGATTCGCTGTAAGCAAATTATTATCGTCTAGAAATTTCATGATGTTCGAGCATATAATATGCTCCATAACTCTACTGCAAACAGATGTTATAGATATGGGACGATAGTTTCCAGGATCACTTCGATCACTTCGATCACCTTTGATTTGTTGAAAATGGTGAATAACAAACTTTGCTGAGCATTACAGCATCCATTTATTTGTTAAATACTTTAAAGAATGAATTTCAGCAAGATTGACATGCTCATAATCTGCTTAGCCTTTAAGAGCTCGCATTTTTACTGTATCATAAAAAAAATTCTCAGTGATTTTGTAACACTAATTTCACAATTGTATTTTTTATAAACACAACTAATCAGTGACATAATAGACTTTGTTTGCTAGAAATCTTCATCAGCAGTTTCCAAAGAATGCTACTTTTATATTTAACTAACTTTATCCGTAAATTTCCATGTCAAATGAATTTTTATTTTATCCAGTTATTGATTCATCTTTCATTGTTCAATTTTTATTTGTTGTTATCATTTTTTAAGAATGACTTATTCTTTTATATCTGCCATCTCTTAGTTGTAATGTTACCTAAATTTTATCATTGTATTAACAAAATTTGTTTAAATAGCATCAAGCTAACTTCAATCATATTATAAAGCATGTTTAAAAGTTATTTTCTTACAAGTTTCAAGGGATATGTTGAAGTATAGAGTGATATTAGATCGTAATGCATGGAAACATTATTGCTATACAGTGGCGTAGCTAGGTCAACAAGGGCCCCGGTGCAAAAAAAAAATATTTTGGGCCCTCAGGCCAGATGGGCGACCTTTTGTTTGCTTTGTGTTGCTGGTAGGAGCCCCCTGAGCTGAGGCTGGGGGCCCCTGAACAGTGGTTGTGGCCCCCCTGAGCAGTGAGGGCCACATGGTGAGGGGACCCCTTAGATGACAGTAGAACAAAAGAAAGGGTCGCCAGTTTGCCGTGAAAGCCCGTGAACCCTCTGAACTGCGCTTGGGGGCGCCCTGAGCATAGGGGCCCCGGTGCACTGCACCGCCTAGCCCCATAGTAGCTATGCCCCTGTTGCTATAATGGGAAACATCTTATTTCAGCATAGAAAATGTTGCATTCATTTTCAGAGATACATAAGGTCATAAGAAGAAAAATGAAATAGGTAACTTGGCAGGTATAAAATTGCACTGAAAAAATATCAGGTTTGAAAGTTGAATCAACCAGTTTGGCAAAGTCACAATAAACAGTTAAATAATTCCTGAACTCCCAATTTTAAAGATAGAAGAATGATTTATAGCTTAAACGATGCGTGAGTGAGGCATAGCAGATAATCAGAAACCAACAGGAAGACCTCCAGACTGATTGGACAAAGACATTTCGAAGGTTCATGGTGTTAGCAGTCCTTTATGCTTTCAAAATACTGTTGAAGTTGTCTCTGGGCTCATGAATCTAGTAAGCCACATAATTACATGACTGAATTGGATTTAATTTAATTTAATTGCAATGGAGCACAGGCTCCGGTGGCAATTTCCCTACATACCCATCTTCCCCTATCTTGCACCTACCTACATTTGCCCTCTACAAATTTTATCTTTAAATTCTTTCAAGTTTTTCAGTAAATTATTCATCATTTCTCTTGGTAACTCATTCCAATCCCTGACACCCTTACCTAAAAAAGAGAATCTTCCCACACCCTTGTGCCTGAAATCGAGTGCCAGCTTGTGGTCATGGTCATCTTTTCCCTTCCATGCACTACTTTTCATACCTATTGCAATATCTTTCCATGCCTGATTGCCAGTATATGCCCTGTACACTCCCATGACCCTCCTCATCCTCCTCCTGTCTTGCAATGAATCCCATTCCAGCTCCTTTATCATATCCGTCACTGATTGCGATAATTTACAGAAACAAATCTAGCAGCCCTTTTTTGCACCCTCTCCAACTCCTGTATTTGATACATAAAATGAGGGTCCCATACTACACTACCATATTCGAGCAATGGTCTGACCAAAGTTTTGTAACCCAATTCCTCGATTTCTCTTGTACATCCCCTCATGATAATAATAAGAATTTCTACTTGGCACTATGTGCTTCATTTAATACTCTACATTTCTATAAGATTTAAAGTCAGTTTTTCTCCTAACGTGGTGGTATTATCCATTGATCTCTTTCTGCTAATCCCGCTATGGATTTATTTAATTTCTAAAGAATTATTGTTGATACTATCACCAAATTCTATCACTTTTACCTATGCTAAAATTAGTGTTCTGATATGTAACATTTTTATCTTTTCTTTGAGTCTTTGTTTTTATTTGAATAGCCACTTTCATTCTTCCAGTATATTTCAAAACTTCTCATTGTTTTGATCTCAAGCCATACATTTAACAAATTTTCCTATTCTTAATTCTTTTCCTAAATATTACTTCTGAAGATGCATCCTGTTATGTAAGTTTTAATCATAAAATTTTATTAATGTAATGCAAAGTTTGATTTTTAAAACCACTCCCTACCAATTCCTTTTTTCTGAATTTGAACTTTCCCCACCTACCCTCTCAACTGACACAAATAGTTGAAGTTATGGTTCCTCCAACACTGCTTACTTTTATTTCTACCATTTAATGTGCTATGGGTTCACAATGCAGTTTAACATATACAAAGAACGGCTGAAATAAGTAGTGTAATATTTAAATTTGATATGAAGATGTTAAATTCGTGACTGAAAAATGTATTTCATATCATTTATTTATTTTGTGCCACCAGCTTAAACAAGAGCAAGTAAATAGAAGAATTGCACTGACTGAAATGGTTTCAACAACAAGAGCCTCCACTCTTGCAGCTGAGGAACAATCCTTACAGAGAGCTATTGCTGAAAAAGAAAGACTGTAAGTGTAGTAGTCTTCTGTGTAGTAATAGAAGTAGTTCATATGCAAGAAGTAATTTTTAGTCAATTTTAGCTGCCCTAGAAATAACACTAATTTTCCACCAAATGTGGTGTGTGAGAGGTAATGCTCTGGCCTAGCATTTTGGAGGACGCCGGTTCAAATCCCCTTCCGGCCATCTAGATTTGGGTTCAAAGGGTTTACCCAAATCACTCCAGGTGAATGCCAGGATACTTCCTTCAAAAGGCCATGGCTGAATTCCTTACCATTCCTTGTCCCCAGTCCCATCCCACCTCTAATGACCTAGATGTTGACAAAGCGTAAAGCCATAGGTAAAAAAAAAAAAAAAAAAAAAAAAAAAAAACTATTTTGCTATAGTCTTACCTTTAACCTCATTATTATTAATATTATTAACATTAATTGTGATGGAGATTATTGTCATTTATATGTATTATTATTTAGCAGACAGTTTTACTTTAATTTAAATTACTGTTTGATGTTAATTGGTCGCATCTTCCAAGGTAACTTATCCCAATTTCTCATTTGCTTTCATTCAATACAGTACACTCATTGATCCCAATATAGGAGACTGGCTCTGTCAGATGTGGATTGTTGTCAATTTACCAATAAAATTGCATAACAAAATAATAAATACACCAGACGATATATAGATATAGCATACATGGTACAATAATTATGTCAACTACATTTACACAAACTACTGGAATTTTATTGTATATATACCCTAGAAATAAATTCTTCAACACAATAGAAGGAGTCATCAATAAAAATAAAAATAAAAATGTTCCTGAATTTATTCTTATCATCTGCTAGACATTTAATGTGTATTGGGAGCTTATTGAAGATATGTATCCCTGAATATCAGACCCCTTTTTGAACAAATGACTTGTAATCCTTGTGCATATCATTTTTACTTCTAGTGCAATAATTGTGTATTTCACTATTTGTTTCAAACAAAATATATAATATGTGACTACAAAGGACATTAATGTGAATATATACTCAGCTATCAATTTTAAAATCCCTAACTTCCTGAACAGCTCTTTACATGAAGTTCTATTGCTAACCCCACAGATCATTCTTATTACTCCCTTTTGGGCTCCAAACACGTTGTCTGTATGGGTAGAATATTTATTATTCCATATGACATTAAGAAAAGAAAATAAGTAAAATAAACTAGTGGCCTCCTACGGAGATCACCAATAGCTAAAATTGTACTAATTGCAAATGTGGCTGCACCCAATCGCTTTAGTAATTCGGATACATGTACCTTCCAATTTAAATTATGATCAGTATGCAAAACTAAAAATTTCACACACTCTACCTCTTGTATGGACTGGCTTGTAAATTTTATGTCTAAATCTGGTGTAAATCTGTGTGATGTACTGAATTGCATATATTGAGTTTTATCAAAGGTTAAAGACAAGCTATTAGCTGTAAACCATTTATTAATAAGTTCAAAGACATAATTTTAAATATATTCAGTATATAAATCTGGAGTATTTTTAATTCCTGTGTTTAAGTCATCTGCAAATTGGACAAATTTTGAGTTTTTAGATGAAACACAGGGTAAATAATTTATATATATATTAAAACAATAGTAGCACCAATGTAGAAACCTGAGGTAGTCCACATCTGATTAATTCACACTCAGAAAACAGTGGTCTACTTTATACAACCTTAAAATTCTCCATTGATACTTTTGATTTTTCTATTCAGAAGATAACAACTAAGGCATCCTCTTATATAAAATGCGTTGTCTGGAGTCTTTGCTCATCATTTAGGTGCAGATATTCATCTAAGGGGAGAAGGGTATTTGATGTTTATGCTATTTTATCTGTATCACTTAAAAGCTAACCTAAGTTTTTTTTTTTTTTTTTGCAGGCAATAAGAAACAATGAAGGTTATTAAAAATTCAGAGATATGTACATAATTCCACAATGTATCAGTCAAATAAATAACAGTTTTTCGAGATTATAGTCTCCATCATTTAAAGTAAAAAGCATTTATTTAAATAAAATCCTAACCAAATACTCTGATAATATAACCAGAGTAAGGTACTCATATCACAAAAGATATAATTAAAAATGATTCTTATTCATTTTTCCTTACAAGCTTTTCCAGAATTAATTCCTACTACCATCATAGATGATATCCTTAGTATTTGATAAACGTGTTAGCTATTAAATGAGATTTAAGTTTACCTTTTTAAATAGATTTAAATCATCAACTCATTTTATAAATAGCAATTCAACAATGATATTCTTGTTTCCAAATGACAGCGAGCAGAGATATTAGAAATTATGTACACAGTTTAATACATATGGAACTGCTAAGAAATTAATTGCCATAATACAGGCAATAAGTTTGATTTTCGTGACATTTTGACTGAAAAAATGTGAAACTACGAGTACTTTTCAGTGATATTTTGCTAATGAAAGTAAACTTTAGCTATAACGTAACTGCATTGCCAGATAAAATATAATATTCTGTTTTGGAAGTGACGGCATAAACATACGATGAGAAGGGGGAAAAAACTAATTAATGCAACGTTACAAAGTTACAATTGGTATGTTTGTTTAAATTTACATGTTGCTTTTTGTTTATTTATGACAACCAGAAGCAGAAATTCATGCAAGGAGAAGAGTATTCCATGTTTGCATTATATTATTGTTTGGAGTCTGTGACCGTCGTCTATAGCTTTTGCCTAGAGACTGGTCACATGACAGCCATCACCTAAGAATTTTTCCTGCAGAAGATAAGAAACAATGAAGTTATTAAAAACTCAGAGAAAGTTTACATGAAATGTATGAATCATAATATGTAACACTCAGATAAATGACAGTCATCCGTTTTTGATATTATACTTTCAATCATTTAAAGTACAATGCATTTATTTAAATAAATCATAGTCAAATACTTCTATTATCTATCCACAGTATGGTACTCATATCACGAAAATATCATTAAAATGATCAGTATTCACTTTTACATACAAGCTTTTGTGGAATAAATTCCGAATACCACCATAGGTGATGTCCATAGTTATTCATATGAGAGTAATAGAAGCTATGCATTTCGAATGCAATATCAGTGAAGGTTGTGGCTAAGTAGATCAGAATCGCATCTGACACATTTTGTTATAGCATAATTAGCTCTGAAATCAGTTTTACAAACCATTTAAACTGGTTTCGTAAGTGCCATGTTACTAAAGGTATTAATTAATGTGGGTGAAAATAGTTCCATATTTATCATGCTGAATTGTGCCTGGACCAGGAATAAAATTGATATTGCATGGATAGCAAAAGTTTTTGGGTACAAAATCAAGGCCATTAACATTATGTAATAACAATTCCATATAATTAAATAACTGCAAAAAAAAAAAAAAAAATTAAATGCCAGAATATTGCATTCAAACTATCATTTTTGATGGGCTTGAAGCTAGTTTATTAATAATGTCATCAATACCAAAATACTTTAATTTCTGCATCAGAATTTTATGATCTACACAGTCAAATGCCTAAGATAAATCACAAAAAATTCCCACAGAAATTGATTTATCGTTTCTATATAGCTATATATCTTGTTCTGTTGATTTACCCTTTTGAAAATCAAATTGTGTTTTAGTTAGAATACTAGCTAAAAGAACAGCTTTGTGGTGGCTCATGAAGTTTTATTATAAAAAATATTTTATACAATTAAAGAAATTTAATAATAATCACTTTAATATTTAAACTTCACCAACTACCATCAGAATTCATGATATTAGTTTGTTGAAAAAGAAAAATTAGGCATGTTTATAATAAGATGCAATCTTTAAAAATTTAAAATTTTAATTTATTTAATTTGTTTTTAGTCAGATACAATATTTCTCATTCTAGTTACTTTCTGTTTTCTACATTTTAACATAGTCGAATTTTTAGTATTACTAATTCTGTCATAAGAAAATCTTCTACTTAATGATAGTCTTTCTACAGTTTTTACTCTCAATAACCCTATGTTAAATCAAGACAATTTAAGAGAATTTAATGTTAAATCTTGAGCTTTATGAATTTTGATTGCAGAAGCTAATCGTAGTGGAAATTTTTTTCTTGTACAAGTGATATTCCATATTTTACAAAATTTAGCTGTCGGTGGGATCGGAACACAACCACTACTTTCATAAGTTGAATGGAAATAATTTTCAAAACGAACTATTATCACCCATACTGTTACATATAAATGCTAATAAAAATTATTACAATTTTTTGCAAAAATTATGATTGATGACACATCTAGAAATGACTATTATTAATGTGTGCTAATTTTATGTTCAACTTCTCGTCTAGACATACATTAATTTTTAAAAATAACGTTTACCACAAAAATCTAAAAACTGTCGGCTACTGTCGCTCACCCTAATAACATCAGTTAAAGATTCTGACTTACAAAGTTTGTGCGGACACATATTTACTGATCAGAATTTTTTTTAATGGGTCATAATTGACGAATAAAATTATATTGGTTTACCAGCACAGGAATTATAATAAAAAGAACGAAAATGTCAGTTTTATATGTACTTTCATTAGGTATGAATTCATTGTCAGAAATATTTCTTCGTTTTTACGGTCCGAAAAGGAAAGTTTGAATTAATATTAAGGTAATTAAGTACAATATGTATTTATTT